>JAVYIG010013800.1:0-45019 GCA_035222895.1 Strongylocentrotus droebachiensis | reverse complement strand
GAGAGCACTTTTTTTTTTTGGGGGGGGGTCCTCGAAATTTTTTAATTTGCACTCCCCCAGTGGGGGGGGGGGGGGGCCCAACCCCCCAAAAAGGTAAAAATCATGTGCTTTTACTTGATTTTTTTTCTCAAGGGGGGGGGGCCTGGATCCGCCACTGGTCGTCATTATCATCATCAATATCATAAATCTGAAACATTTGAGACACAGCACACAAGAAAACACACAGGATTGTCCGAAAATGAAACAACAATTGAACAATACTCATTAACAGATCATAATCTATCAAATTTATGATATTATGAGGAAGAATTTACAAACAATGCGAAACACTTAACACAATGCAACATGTATTACAAGTTTGAATTTGAGCACATTTATCATCATATCTCCCGAAATACCTAACAATTTATTGTTTTTATGTCTTAGCTTTTTCCTATATTGCATTTCTCTTTAAGTTATAAAACACAATTTCTTAAACAATATGCTTTACGAAGTATGTGTCGCATGAACTGTATCGTATCTATTAAAACATTAAATAATTTAAAATTATATAAGAACACTAATTTGAGAAGTAATACATTATACAAAAGGATTGTTGGTCACAAAACATATAAATAG
The DNA here is from genome assembly GCA_035222895.1 of Strongylocentrotus droebachiensis. NCBI lineage: Eukaryota > Metazoa > Echinodermata > Echinoidea > Camarodonta > Strongylocentrotidae > Strongylocentrotus > Strongylocentrotus droebachiensis. The sequence continues at coordinate 44,401 of JAVYIG010013800.1, read as the reverse complement.
ACAATCTTCAATCAAAATTAAGAATTAGTCATCTCCCAACATGACTCCAGGCAAGTTTCTTCCTTTAATGACTTTAAGTCAAAGTACCGATAATCTATCACAATGAAAGTACTTTGAGCAGTAATAAATAAAGTCTCTTTTTTTATTAATTTCCTCATATCAGGGCAACCAATGGAAATTGGCGATAACAAAATGACATGAATTTTATTTATTATTATTTTTAGTATGGATTAAATGTTCAAATGTTCTTAATTGCTATTTCAGAAATTAATATATTAAACATTTTGTTTCAGCTCTTTGCGTCGAAGAGAGTGTTGAAATTCATGTACAGATTAAAAGAGTGTACCATTTTCCTCATGTTGGATTGCCCATTAATCATTAGCCTCATATGTTGAAATATAATTGCTCTAATAATCAATGACATTTCTCTGAATACACATTATCTAAACAAAACACTATTTTTAATAGTTGGTAAACGAAAAGGCCTATACCACTAGTTTTATCAAACGTAATAAATCAAGAACTTCAAAACTTTCACAGACAAAAAAGGCAAGGTTAGTGCAATCTAATGCAAATAACTTCGGATAATTCGAACACATATCTATGAAAACACTAACAAACAAAAATGTAAATATGCTTTCTTTCAAAATATGTACGTCACTAGAAAATTCGAATAACAGTCCTTAAGGTGTGTATATCACATTACTATATAGCAAAAGGTTTACAATAATTTAGACCGGCTAAATATATTTCCTTGCCATGTTTTTGACCTAAATAAGCATTACGTTTTTCCAGAGGAGAACAAATATTTCAATATTCCTCATGATGACCAAACTCTGTGGTATGATAAATAGAGCCTTCTTGCGGGTAATAAAATGCATCAATAATGGGCAAGAAAAGTTCTACACAATAACAGTAAAACTACCATCTATACGACATGTTTTCGTTTATCAAATTGGTATTGATTAAAATGATTTGTATGAATATCACAAATACAAAAATATCAAATTTCTTCAATTAGGCCTAGATATGATTCTAAGGGATTAATACTAAAATGTCACATATTCGGTATAGGACAATACCGAATTTCTCCATACAAATCTATCTAAATCATATCATCATCCAGAGATACAAATATTTAGATTAATAATACAAGGGCAGAATTTGAGATTCCACATGGATTTTCAATCTAAAAAGGTCTCCTAAAGCCATTGAGAGGGAGAGAGAGAGAGAGAGAGAGAGAGAGAGAAAGAGAGAGAAGTAGAGAGAGCACACACAAAAAGAACCCTATGTGCTTTGTTTAGCTGAATTTCCACATGATCAACAACGAAAATGAAGCAAAATCTCTATTCCTGAAAACATCTGATCATTACATTTTCCATGCTATAAAAATGCGTTCTAGTTAAACTTACACAACCTTATACATGAGACTCATATTTCTTGTATTACTCTATCAAACCGATGTTCTGGTGCATGCTTCACTCGATATTACCGTCATTTTAGTTTACCGGTAGCCTTCATAAATATAACAAATCAAACCGCAAAAATCTTCTGAAGATACGTCGGGTTAGATTTAAATAAATAAACATCAGTAATTTTCGTCTTTGACGAATCGGAAACTTGGTGTCAAATATTGAAACCTTTAGAAAATGGAAATCCCTATTTCTGGCGTTCTGTTTTGGCATTTGGCAACGCCATTATCTGCTGCTGCAATTAATTCGCATCAAACATTGCTTTATTCAAATGTCCAAGAGTTCAGCCTCGCTATCTCTTCTTCCGCTTTCCAGCAGACCAGCGTCACTAAACCGTCTTTCGTTGGGCTGTTCCTGAATATGTGTAGACAAAAAGGAGAAGAAAAAAAGACAGAGAAAATTTAAGAAAATGGCACACATCTACTCAGTTTACAAAATGAACAATCTCAATGGATAAAGAATATTTATCATCAATTTACGATAGAAACGGAATGCATCATGAATTCTCAAAGGCCAAAGACCAGAAGACAAGTTGGAACTAGGCAAGACATAGTGCCCTTTTGTAGGACGCCTTTTATAATTTTCCTAATTTATCTCGTCCTCTCATCGGCACTTTTAGCCTTCCGTTTTAAAGACATTACAACCAACATCACGACTTACATCGTTTTCATGCGTTCCTTCGTAGACGTGTTCGTAGCTCGATGGTCTGAAGTTGATCGTTGCGTTTCTCCCGTAGACGTCGTACCTCTCTGAATGCCTCTTCTTAATTCTCACGTAGATGAAAGCGATGACGACAACGAGGAAGACACACAGGGCGATGATCGTACCGACAATCGCCGACATGGGTGACGAAAGGCCTCTTTTGCGCTGAACTGTAGGAAGATAGTTATGATAGCGGGAGGAAAAATGAAACGTATATTTTACTGAACAATACTTGACGACTTTATAACCAGACACTGTCGCCTGCATGCAACTTACTTCCGTCGAGTTAGCGTGTTCCAGAAGAAAATATAACTTTTACTTGAGATTGCAAACTTGAATCATCTTACGAATAATATTTCTAGTTTCTTCTATGTTTTGCATTTAACCAAAGAAACACAAGAACGGTATTTCAAGATGTGTCTCTATACATGGAATTACAGATATCGGCAACTTCGAAATTTTATGCAGATCGTGGCCAGAATAGAGAGAGAAAAAAAATTGATGACAAATTTTCGCTTGTTGGCTTGTTGTGTGAAAGATGTAAAAAAAAAAATATCGGCAAATTCGGAAATCCGACCCGTTGTCGGTAAATTTGGAAATCTGACAAGCCTCTTTTTCTAGCCTGCAAATTCGAAAATCTGTTTTTCTCCTTTCTTTTTTGGAAGATTTCAAACCAACCCTTGTCGGCTTATTCGCTCCAACACCTTTATTCTAAATTGTCTAGCGATACCCCTATACATTTCTCTCTCACTACTACTACAAATAAAAAGTATCGAATGGACTTACGATCAAATAGTTTTTGGGTGGTAATAGGTACGGTCTTGGATCGTACTTCTCGAGTGACGGTGTCGTTGTCCCATAAACCGAGCAGCTGAACGTGATACGTCTTTCCCTCCGTCAGGTTACGAATCATGTACGATAAAGCCGAACGCTCTACGATCTCCGACTCTAATACTCGGCTCTCGTCCTGATGGAAAATAAGTCAAATAAGTTGATAAATAGATGGGGGTAGATAAAGAAGTTTATAAAACATTAACAGAGATTTAACAAAAATAAAAATAAACAAGTAAATGATCGTGGTACATCTATTCTTCAGTCACGTTACGACTCATGTACGATATAGTGCCGAACACTCTACGATTTTCAATTCATATTTAAAGGCTCTCATCCTGCTGGGAGAGGATAAAATAAAGATGATGGGGAAAAAACAAGAGGGAAGAAACGAAGTAACGATGGTGGAACGTCTATCCTTCCGCCACTTTACGAATCATGTACGATAGAGCCGGACGCTCTACGAACTTCGATAAAATAACTCATGAAAGAAATATTGTCGACGAAGCATTTGACGTAGGGGGATTATTTTGTCTTCCACGGGCAATTTTTGGGCGGAGCAAATGTCGGCGGAGCAATTGTCATGTCGGAGGAGCACTAGTCGGCGGAGCAATTATCGGGGGAGCATCTGTCGGCGAAGCTATTGTCGGCGGAGCAAATGTCGGCGAAGCGTCGGCGGAGCAATACTGTCGGCGGAGCAAATATCGGAGCAACTGAAGTCGGAGCAAATGTCACGGGCAATTGTCGCTTTTTACGGAGCATTTTGTCACCGGAGCAATCGTGGCTGGAGCAATTGCGGGTCACAGATGAAAGATCAGAGGGAATCCATGACGCATGCTCCGCCGACGATTGCTCCGCCGACATTTACTCAACAAAACGCGACATTTGCCCCAACGTCATAATGCTCCTCCGACAGTTACTCCGTCGACAGTTACTCTGACAACAATTGCTCCGCAGATATTTGCTCCTACGACACTTGCTCTGCCGACAATATGCTTCATCAACAATTTCTCCGCTGACAATTGTTCCGCATGAAGCGATGCATGCTCCGGTGACAAATGCTCCCCGAACGACACTTGCTCCTCTGACAGTTGCTCCTCCGACAATTGCTCCGACGACAGTTGATCCTCAAAAAAAGAAAATTGCCTCGTGGAAATCGTCGGAGCAATTGTCGGCGGAGCAAGTGTCGTAGGAGCAAATATCGGCGGAGTAACTGTCGTTCGAGGAGCATTTGCTACCGGATCATTTATCGCTTTATGCTGTGCAATTGTCGACGGAGAAATTGTCGGCGGAGCAATTTATTATTGGCAGAGCAAGTGTCCTATAGGAGCAAATATCGGCAAAGCAATTGTCGTGGAGCAACTCTCGGTGGAATAACTGTCGGCGGAGCATTTGACGTCGGAGCATATGTTGGGTTACCCTTACTCGAACATTCCAATTACCTTCGACACCACCATGAGCCGCCAGCCGACAATATGAGAAATGATTTCTCGCGGTAACGCCGACCACCTGATGGACGCCGTGGTCGTAGTGACTTCATAGATCTCGATGTCGAACGCATTTCCGGGGTATGGAATAGCTGTGGACAAAAAATTGATGAATTTAAAATCCAACAATAATAAGGGCTGGAGAAGAAAATTGCAACATTGACAATAACTTAAGATAAAGGTAATTGTCATATTATCTGTCACGCAAATTTTTGTTATGTTGGAGTTTGAATTGTAAGGAATTGAAGTAGATGTACACTACTATAAACAAAAAACACCATACCAGCGACTCTGACATTATACAAAGCGGTGCATAGATTTTCAAATAAAATAACTTCTGGATGGTTGTTTAGAAAAGTAATCTGAATAGCAAATCTGATTAGCAAAACTCACGTTGCCTTGTGTTTTGTACCTTTCTACTTGAGTAAGACCCGATCGATCGACTATCGGGCCGGCTATCGGGTCAACAAACTGGGACAAAAGTGGCAAGAAACGTTCTGACAGCTATGGTTATGAAATTAAAGAGCGAGTACAAGTTATCTTTTCTTTCTACAGCCCCTGAAAGAGAAATGCTTACTTTGTTACGTCGGAGCATTTTGCATTGGATAAGTTAAAACTTACATGGTAACCAGAGTGTGTCAACCTCAATTTTACTGGTCTGTAGATGGATGCCGACCTGGGCTTTTGACGAACCAATCAAGACAACAAGCTGTACGACGTAGCTCCGAGCTGGGCGCAGGTCCAGGATCGTATATTTTCGAAGCTCAGGCCTAAAACAATTGAAACAGAAAAGTTGTTATTTATCCATTCAACACATTTAAGAGTATAAATGTCATCATTGTCAAGAATCACAGGCATAAACTGGGGCGAAATAAGACTAAAACTTGGCATAACAAATTTGGTTCGACCGGCTGGTTCAACCGTAAGGCTTTGTTTTCTTCAGTTTTCGCCATCTTTTTATATATTTAAAACCAACCGATTTGCATATCGAGTGACCCTCAAGCCAATATACCGTTTCTAGGAACTTTCGAGAAAACTTACAAACTCCCGGATCCGTTCACGGGCGAAAACACCCCACGATATTCTAGCCATGCAGATCAGACACTAAAACTTTCAAGAACTTTGTGCAAATTTATGGTTGTTTCCATTTACATCTTGACAGGAAAGCCTCACTTCATAAAAACAAAGTAGAATAATAAATACGCCACCGATGGCATTAATTGCCGGTTCATTAATCCTTGATAAAAATTAAATATTGTTGAACTGTGCATCTTATATTACCTGAAGGACACTGTGCTATTCCATGGTGTACCACCGTACGTAAGCTCCCTGTATTTGAGACGGAACTGTCCGATATACTGTCTCTGTAAGTCCGTCAGACCGGGCCATCTAATGGTCGCACTCCTGGCCGATTGGTTGGTGGCCGAGATGTTGATTAGGAAGAAGGACAGGGGCAGTGGTAGAGGCTTGCTGGCTAAGTTGGTACTTGGCGGAACTACAGTAAAAAAGAACAAAATAAGAAAATCGGGAATCACGAGCTGAAGGTCTTCTTTCTCTTCTCTTACGAGTCTTTTACGACCTTATATTAAACACATTTGTTGCTGCAGATTATACAACCCTTTTTTCAGACCTAATATAAATGAAATATTTCGACTAAGTCGACCATACCATGAGTGACGAAAACGAGCAGATGGTATCACTGTGCTACATTAAGTAATTTGTTTTTTCCGAATGTATCATCAATATCTGAAGATAAAACAGAGAAAACTTGTGCTTCACAGTCTGTACATGAACACAGTAAATACTAAAACTGGCCTCAACTCTAATTTCGAACATATTCAATCAGGCGATATGATCACAATTTATTGTAAGGTATTCCGAAACTTAATGGACTTTTATTAATCAGAGGCTCAATAATCTAAACAGTAACTTACGTAATAGATTTCTTGAGAATTACTCACATTCGTAGCAGACCCATTCCAAACAGCAAGTATCAGCGACGCGGACCTGTACTGGGTAGGTACACTCTAGCTGCCGGGGCGTGGCCGTCGTGCTGTTACATACATTACGGCATGACACTGTCCCGTCGTCACAGCGGCAACGCAGGTCACATCCTTCCCGCCATTCCATTCCGTTCTGGTAGATCTTGTTGCTATGGCTACAGTCACCGTCTGCAAAATGGAAATGGAATGTGATATCATATACACCAACAGCTTCGTCCTAGGACCCACACTATCAAATAATATATCAAGTTACTGGAAGTTCCTTTAGGTATCTCAGATTCTTATTTGTTTGTTATTTATCAGTTTCAATCAACAAAGTGTTAGTTTACTAGAAGTCACAGGCCAAGATTATAATACCCATTACAAAAGAGGCGTCACTTTGATTGCATTATTTCCTTATTTAATCAAACTTTACTTATAGTTTTCCTTCTGCGTTCATTGTGATTACGATATTACTCTACAATGGCACATAGATAAGTTTGAATATACGTAATGTTTCCACTGAAATATTACAAATTATTACAACTGATAGAAAGGGACGAGTTTATAAAACGAATATTATTTGCCTACCGTTTGGAAAACATCGCCACTCTGGACAACATTCGCCTTTGATGATGACCTGTCGAGGATTGGGACAAAGGTCAGATGCAATCACTTCCGTCTTGGGGCAAAGTTCGCGACAGATGGTTCTACCGGCTCGGCACTCACACGCTGACTCGCAGCCATCATTGAAACGCTCGCCATGTTTGTAAACGGCATCTTTGTAGGTACACGGTTGTGCTGTAAAGAGCAGAAATGAACGAACAACATTCTGATCATTGAACATTGTAATGAAAAATATTGTTAATTGGATTTTTTTAAAAGGAATTCAGTATCCCGAAATGTATAACAAATGATGCGCCGCCTCTTGTAATTTGGCATGCCACCGTAGATTAATCAAATCCTTGCTATTGCAAGTAAACCATCTTGAACAGAATATAGAAATGAATGTCCGTATCCGACATATTTTTAAGGACTCAAAAGTGTCACTGCCACATCATTGACAATTTGCTTCATGATACAGGGCTACCATTTTACGAACGAATGGAACAATCGTAGTGTGGTACCGTCGTCACGACATAATTTGGACACTACAATAATATTGACTGTCAGAAGGATCAGTGGAACAGTGCGGATATACTTACGTTCATTTTCCGATGTAGTAACAAGGAAAATATCCGTACTGGGTAGAGTGTTTGGCCATCGCGGGGCCGGCTGGGAGTCCATATCGTCTGGGATACTGACTCTGATCTTCAGGTAATATGTCGTCTCTTGCATCAGGTTATTAATCTCCATCATGATGTGGCCGCGAATCTCCACGCCAAGAGGGAAATCCTACAAAATGAAAATCACAGGAATGTTTTGATTCGGTATCAAGTAAAATTTGATTTTATTTAGAATCCCGCTAAATTTGTTGAGAGGCATTTAAACGTTGAAAAGGCATTTAAAAACATTATTAGATAGCTTTATTATGTACTTTTGGCCCTTAACTTCAATGATCCTTTCCGGCAACGATTTCTTCTTTGCCGTGTGGTGGACACTATTACGGGTGCATCGCTGGACCACATTTCATCTGGGAGGATGGCGCCCAACGTTTGCTGACATGTTTGCCGAAACAAAAACATCTGCAGCTTTCCCCATTTGAGGGCAAAGGTTGCTCTCTTTGCCAGCAACTACATGCATTCAGATGCATCTCGATAGAGACCGGGTAGTTAATCGAGCCACTAACAACATTTCCTTATCAGATACAGAGACGATTCCATCACGTTTTTGCTCACCTTTCGTAGTACCCGCCAGTCATCAAGCGTGACGTTTTCAGACCTGTTCGTGTAGTAGATTATGTAGCCATCGGTCATTGCTCTCAGGTCTGTGTTGGCAGGTGGCGTGAACCCGACCGTAACGGCCGTCATGTTGAAGGCCAGGACCGATACATCCTGGACAACGTTAGGACTGTCTGCAGGGGGGGGGGGCAATATAATTATGTAAAACATACTAGGTCCATCAAGAAATAAAAAGACAATTTAATTGGTTATAAATTAAGCTATAGAACAAATCTGGGAGCGTTGCCGCATGCCCTTCTCAAAGTTGACCGAGTTGGGTGTCAAGAATCTCGGCAAAAGACAATGAGGGTATTCGGAATGTGTTCTCAAAGTTTGTAAGTCATTAAATTGACTACTACCAATGCTAAGCAATCCGAAAGTTTGTGTTAAAACAATCCACGACTTACGAGAGGAAGAAGCTGGCACCACACTTGAAAGGGACCTTATTGTCAGAATCACATTATTATTGCGCTACTTCCGAAATATTATATTACAAAAATTTAGCGAATTATCAAAAAATTGGACAACCAAGAGAATACGTTAGATACGTTAGAGTAACAATACTGACGAACAGTCGTTACGCGAGTGAAGAGAGTCATGGATGGACAGGATGTTGTTACAATTTACAAGAGTGTTACGAAATGAACAATAGAGCTGTAAAGTCCAGTTACGTCTTGGTGCCATACTTGTATATTTGGGGCACCGTTTGGTCGAGATGTGGCTGCCATAAAACCACTGCAGATTTCAGCGCCTAAAACCTACCTGCTTTCGGATCGTGACACGCAATGACCCGGCAGCAGTCGGTCTCCCTCAGCTTGGTAACAACAGGACGGGGACAGAGCGGGGTCGGTGATGGCGGTGATGGTTCGGCACACATGGGCATGCACATCAGGGTACCCCGGTCACAGAGGCAGCGGTTTTTACAGCCTTCATCTATCCAGTCACCGTCAGCCATGCTGATGTTCCCCGAGGCACCGCGGTACATGCATCCGGGAGCCGCTGGTTTCGCATAAGGGAAAGATTGAAATGGGGAGAATTGAAGAAAAAAAACCTCCTTCAATGTCTTGGAAATTCTCCTTCTTGGATAATTATAAACCTGCTGTTCATAGGTGCATACATTTCTGTAATGGTATGAGTACTTACAACGGGGTTGTATTTGTAAATCAATGATTAACTTTTCATGACAAAAATGAGAAATCCAGTGTTAAACTATCAAAACATGGTTTCCTGATGTAACAAAGAAGAAATTAGTAGAGACTTTTCGCTCTACTGTCCTTGTTAAAGGTGGTCAGTAACGCACAGAAGGAAACATTTCACTGTTCTGAGCGCACTTTCTTTCCTAGACGGGCTCTCCTATATTTAATCCTGCATTCATTCAATCAATTAACTCTTTTTGATATATGATCGGAGGACCTCCGCTAGAAAAAAAAAAATTCTTACCGGGCTGTTCACACTCCCACTGCAGACAGCACTCGCCTGGTAGCTGGACGCGCGTCGGGTTAGGACAGTTCACAGTGGACACGGCAAAGCTGACCGGACATCTAGGGACGCAGCGCACACTACCGCCGAGGCACTGACAGCGCATACTGCAATCCACGTCGAAATACTCGCCGTCTTCATAGGTGTTGCCATTCAGCTCACATGAATTGGCTATTATTTTGTAGGCAAGAAATAAAGATAATTTTTTTTTTTTAAATTTCAGAATTACCTATGAATCAACATCACAAACATCCGTGAACCAGTTCTAAACAAGGCGATTTCAGTTTTCCAACAAGCAAGAAAAAGTTTTCTTTTTCCAACAGCCTCAGGGAAAATAAGAAACGTCGTGACATTCACAAGTTTTTCTACGACGATTGTAGGTATGCTGGCAGAATATTTGAAGGAGAGCGATGACGTCGTGCTTTTTGGACTTGGAATTTTTTTTTGATCGATCCACGGTTTTTAAAATAACAATTGTGACATAAATCTTCCAAACCATTAGCAATCCAACAATTGATGAACTGGTGACGAAGCAAGACAAAACCCATCCAGTTTTAAAATTTCTTCTACACATTAACCTGAGTACAATTCACAGGAATTGAATCAAATACAGAACATGTAAGTAGGTTTTTAGACAAAAGAATATCTTCAACTAAGAACATTCAGTCGAGGAATGGAATTTAACAGTTCTGTGTTCTACTTACGCGGAGGAGGGCACGACCAATGGGGGCAGCATTCCCCCTCCGGCGGCTCAAGGAGTGTGGGATGGGGGCACGTCTGGAGATCTGGTATCATCTGGCCCGCATCGGGACACCTACGGGTGCAGTCTGATACCCCGTTGTCGCAGAAGCATACTTCATCGCATCCGTGGTAGAAGGTCTGCCCGTGGACTCGGAGCACACCACCATCGTTGCAATCGGCTGGTAAAATGAACAATTGTAGGAAACTAATATAAAAGTCATGTGGGTTAAAAATTGAAAATTGTTCGTAATTTCTCAGTGCGGGACTCGAATCTACGCGTGTGACAAAGGTCATGTAAGTCAGACCGACGGCCCGATTGCACCGCACCGCCTCTTAAACAACTCAAAACTTAGTCAATTAATTTATTCTACTTAACCACTTTAATACTGGTGCCCAAGGTAACGAAGTTTCATATGAAAGTTTTTTTGCCAAGGAAAGAGAATAACTTTGAAACCATGCAGTGACAGTGAGATAGTTTAGGCGCAGAAATATTTATTTACAAAAAACACATTACAAAAACGTCCTATACCTGGTTGAATGGAATCGTTGGAACCCTCTTCGCACTTGATCATGGTACAGCATTCCGGGTCATCCGGGTGGGGTTCCTCTCGGCAGTTCACAGGGTTGATACGGACATCGGGTTTAGGTGGACAACCCCTTGGCCTGCAGATCCAGGAACCCAGGAGACAGTCACAGACCGAGTCACAGGACTGGTGGATTGTCATGCCTTCGTCATAATGTCTGCTGTCGTGTTCGCAGCCACCTAGTGGAGCTGTAAATGGATTGCGAAAGATGGCGAGTGAGGGAGGATAATTATAAACGTGAAGAAATGTCGGTTAATGATGGTAAACCTTTGGGAATTTGAAGTGATCACGACCATAAAGACTTTCGAAAAATCAACCTAAAACAATCTTATTAGCCTTGTCCTGAACATGATTTCTTTTGCGTTGAGTTGATTTTTCGTAGGACTTTGCAATCGTATTAGTGAAACTGTGTATCGAATATTCATGAAAAAAAAAAAAATGTTCGACGAATCAACGTCTTTATTCGACTTTGGATTGTTCTTGTCTTGTATAAAAGGGCTACCATGCTTGTTTATACAGAAGCAGTTCACTCGGTACATTTTCTGGATTATCTGAATAAATGGGATCAACCAGTGACATGGTTAGAGGTGTGGTATACATTTTTTTGTTATGGGGGAGGGGGGGGGGGGGGAATCAGTGACGGATCCAGGATTTTCCAATATGGTAGCCACTATTTTTTGTTGCTCATCGGGTGAGGGGGAGGGGGGGGGGGGGGGGAGTAAACACTCCTTTTTTCTCTAAACATCCATCCCCCCCCCCTTGGGCCAGGGGGAGGGGGCATTTCAATTTTTTGTTTAAAAAGGGTAAAACAAAACATGTTTTTTTGCTGGTCCAAGTGATTTTTCATGAACATTCCCATCCAACCCGAACATGACAAAAATAGCTCTCATAAGAAATCCAGAAACGAGTTTTTCGTAAATCCCAATCTAAAGAACATACTCTAACAAAAAAAATTATATTTGTGGCAATATTATCTAAAGTCATATTATATCGCGGTTGGGTCACAAGGCATAACTGCGGGATAAAACTGAGGTGCCAAAATCAGGGCCAGTCCTGAAAATAACCCTTGTTTTCATCAAACCAATGACCAGTAGCCATCATTGCATCAGCCGGTCGTTAAGCGGACCCACATGCCAGGCCAGCCCCACTGACCGATCACCAGAGGCAATCACAGCGGGAAGACTTGACCCAAACGTTTCAGATTTTTAGCCCTGGACTTGAGGTCAGAGAGACGAATCACTGACCATGATCCCACAGCCTCTAGACACAATACACACTGACCGGCACAGTTATGACAGGCACTCGATGCCATAACGAAATATGTATCTTTTTGTCAGATTCATTAAACTGAGCAGATTCATCTTTGATATCAATCACACATAAGCTCTATATTGTGAGTATTGATCAAACAAAAATCAAACAAAGTGCTGACAAATAAAATAGAACACAATAATCAGCCGCATTAATCCAAATAATATATCATGTAACCAAAACATCTATTGAAGATCCTTAAAACACATTTGTTAATCGTTTAAAGTCTTCATCTTCTTCTTGTTGTAGAAAGTTAGAAACCTTATACAGCCTGGAAGTTTTACAGATGCGGGATTTCAGGGTTTCATCGTGGAGGTGCTAATTCTCGCCTTCTGCTTGGTCAAAACTGTCTTCAATGCAAATGAAATATACATATTTCCCCTTTCTTTCTTTGTTCCATTGTTTTTCCTCTCCATTCCTTTTTTTTCCTTATTTTTATTCCCTTTTTTTAGATTGATTTTTAACACAATTCTTTATGGCATTAAATGCTAGTCATATACTCGTCAGGGACACGGCATTACGTATCAAGAGCTTTTGATCCTGAACGCGAGTCTGGAGACCCTAAGGCCTAAGAGAGTATAACTTGACCGATGTAGGTCACGACTTTTCCTGTCATAACTTTTTAATGAACCTGTCTCGGTTATTGACAGGATCTTGACCAAGCAGTGGCGTAGCGTGGGTCAAGACAAGGGGGTTGGGAGGGGAGGGGGGAGGGGCACTGGTTTAATAAGTTAAACGAATATGGGGTTCCTACTACGCCTAAATCAGATACCGCTAAGGTGAGTGATATAGATTCTTCCTGCGTTCGTTCTTTCCCTTTGTTCCCTTTCCCTTTCCTTTGTCATTTTCTAGGAAGGGCAGGGGGTTCCCCCAAAGACCCACGGTGCTACGACAAACTGACCGACTATACACGACCAGAACACCTCTTATCATTTAGTATGGTCTACTAATATACCCCCGTTACCACATCTGGCTTGTGATGTCTGCACTCATCATAACTTGGGGTTGACTTATTGTAAAGAAAACAAAAATAATCGAAACTTTGAGGGAATGAAATGCACCTGCCGGTCTGTATCGGTGTTGGCCCTACTCTCCTTCGGAAAGATTAAGTTTAGCGCCCATCAAGCAATAAATGTCTTTAGGGTATTATTAGGATTTGGGGATGGAAAAACACCGTAAAGGCTACGCATTCTGGGTCAAGCTTATACTACTGAATCCGAAGTTGACCCGCTTAAGATATAACTTTTCAATTGAGTTGCTATATAATAAAATTTAGATTACTTTAAATGCTGCACACTTAAAAATATTGAAAAATCAAGAAGGTCCCTTACCTTAAGTTTTTGTTTTGGGAATCGTTCATGAGAATAAGGTGAATGAATTAGCAGCATAAAGACAGTCTTTGAATTCTTTGCAAGTATATAATTGTCTCGTCAACTACAAAATCTTCTACAACTGTTACATCACAACGAATGATTTAAAGTAAAGTAAAGTTTACATGGAATTTAAACAACGGTTTAAAACGGAATAAAACAACCAACATGGTTGCGTATAATATACAAAAATACAAGGTGTACAAATTATTAATTGATATGCACAAGTCGTCCAGTTTTGCAAGTTCTACCTTCCCCCTGGATGTGGAGCGGCAAATCTGTAGCATGCCGCAGCAGGAATTCGGACAAGGATCCATCATCTAGCGCATGCACCCATTCACTGAAACCACGAGACCCTTATATTATGACTGTCATAATCCTGATCAATAATCAAATTACAAAAGAAACACGGTTGACATTGAAAAAGAATTAAAGGGATAGCATATTTGCAATTTCTAGGAAAATAGCAATCGTAAAAACAGCGCCCCAAATGACCTTGAATCTTATTCTCGTACTATTTTGCAATATTAAAGGGATCGCATTTTGTTCTAGTAAAAAGGCTAAGGTCAAAAGCATGAAAAGTGACCTAAAATCTCACCTGGCGTTCCTGTCCGATGTAGGGCTACTTCTGAAAGGTGCCCTTCTAAATGTACGCCACGCCCTGGAATGCGATAGCTCACCCGGAAGTAATAATCGGTCCCGTCTTTCAAATTTCTAATGGATGTGTGTGTTTCGTTTCCCGCCTAAAAAAACAAACAATGAGTAAGAAAGATTGCAACAATTTAATATATAGTTCATATGGAATTCCCTTCTATTATAGTAAATAATATGGGTACAAGAGCTATGTAAGTCTGTAACACCGTGATTCAAACCATAGCTAGAGCATAAAACCACGTGTGTGTGTGTGTGGGGGGGGGGGCAGTGGGCTCAGGTATCCCCCATTTACCACAAAGAGCGATACCAGTATATATTTCTCATCCTACAGGCACTTCGCTGCACGCATCGCACGTTGAGCATTACCACTTTTATCACTGACCACCTCATCCCATCATAACAGTTGCGATGAGTCTACCCCCACCCCTTCCCCACCCCTTCCCCCGTTGTTCATGACTGTCTGCATTTAAAGTTTGATAACAAATACCATAAACGACGTCACCACCATTTGTTATGAAAAAAAGAGCTATGTTATGAGGGACTCGGAAGGAAACAATTTGAGCTAACAAATAACTAGATAAATCATCCAAAAACCGCAAACATTTCTGATGTCACCTGTTGACTTTGGAAATATACGTTTCCGAGCGGGAGGGAGGTTAGACAGAAACCAATGACCATAACACGCTTATCATTCGCGCGCTTTCTTCTCGTCCATCACTGTCAAATTCGTATCGTCCGCGCGGACAAGAGGCCTACCATGCGATCTGATACTACTTGCAGAAAAGTGGAGAAAATAATGTTTTTTATTTTCGAGCGTTGGAAGGGCTCGTATATCCCGACACCTTAGGGAGGAAAATTAACGCAGAACGCATGGATCGGGGCGCGGTGGATGAAATCAGAGTACCAACAGGGTGTTTGCACGATGATTGAGAAATTAACTCTCTCGTCGTTGATTCTCCATTTTGTCGCGACCTCTACATGCTCTCAGTGACCCTTTGCTTCAAGTGAAACCGAGATCGGGTGCTTGGTATGCGGCTCAATCTTGTTGCCAATCGCTGACGGCTCGCTCTTTTGATTGAAATCGATGGCATGTAGTCATTGTTTGAGGGATAGGAGTGGACGATTTACCCTTGGTATTATTGGTTTTTAAATTATTTTTTGTGTGTCATCTATATAACAAAAATGAAGTTAAAAAACTACTGATTCGTAGATAATTCTTTGATCATTATCATGCCAACTTCTACAACCAATAGTTATACTACTACTACTACTTTGATGACGGGGACGACGACTTGGAGTGGCGTAGCGTGGTTCCTAACTTCCTATTGAGGGGTACTGATGTCACGGGGGGGGGGGGGCACCGGTAATTTTTAGATGGATGAAAATAATGCAAGAGAATAAGGTCATATTGATTAAGGGGAGTGTGCTGGAGTGGTCGTTTCACAACATTTCCACGTTGCTCCCCCTCTCTATCTCTTTCGTTTCTACCTCCCCCCCCGCCTCTTCCCCCTCAATTTTCTTCAGAAACTGGTGGTAAGGTTGGGCATGGTGCCCCTCCCCCCCGTCCAATCCGTAATTACGCGACGCTCTGCTCTATTGTAATACTTCTTTTCATCTTAAATAATAGGGTAGCCTTCATAAAGAATATCAAAGTTCGACAAACCTCAATTTGGCCCAGCCAACTCTGGATATGATTTGAGAATGTTGTCGTGTAATAGACCACATAATGCCCTTGTGTGGATGTACCGTCAATCGGGAGAAATGAGTTCCAGCTCAGATTGATGGAATTGGCCGTTGAACTCCGCACTTGAAGATTCATTAAACCTGCATAGATGGACAGACCAATGGTAAAAGGTGGAAAGGGAGAAAGGTAAAGAGAGAAAGAGAGAAAGAGAGAGAGAGAGAGAGAGAGAGAGAGGGGGGGGGGGGGGTGAATACATGAGAGAAAGAGAGAGAGAAAGGGGTATTAAAGAAACGTCATCAACAGAATACATTATTTTGATTGGTCCTCTGTATAAATCAGAATAAAATCTCATTTTCCAAGCGAAACTAATACAATTAATGTTGTAACAGTTTGGGTTATGGCGGGTGGTTTTGGGGGTGGAGAAAGGGGGTTGCAGAACCGGGAGAGAAGGGCATTAAAGGTAAAGACCATGCGACTGAATTGTGAAAGAAACGTTGTGGAATCGATCAGAAAAGGTTGATCATCTAGCATCTAGCATCTGCAAGGTTCTGGAATCATCAAAATGATAAGAAATTTGGCCCATTCTTCGTAAAGTTACAAGCACTATACACAGAAAGATGTATATGGGACTACCCTATATCTCTCACAGGACCATGAGAGAAACAAATTTACCAAATATATGAATTGGTAGGCGGTTTCCCGGCAAATTTTTTATCATCATGTATTAGTCAAAACATATTCTTTCACATGATTGGTAATGAGAGCTTCCATTTCATTTTTTGAAATTGGGGCGTTACCAATACTGGTCTTTACCTTTAACCAATAACGCCTTTGAAAGGCCTTTAAGTTGAGTTCTGGTAATGCGATTGCATTGTGAAAGAAATGGTGTGGAATCGATCAGAAAAGTTGATCATCTAGCATATAAGTATTGGTGTGTACTGCAAGATTCTGGAGTCATCAAAATGATAAGAAATGTGGCCCAGTCTTGGTAAAGTAACAAGCACTGTACATAGAAAGATGTAAATGGAACTACACAAACATGTGGCATAAAACTCGGGCCTAATTTTAAAGCCGTTTGAAGATCCATGCTTTTCATGTAACATTTTTTCTCTGATGTTCTTCTACACTTGCATAATAACAATGATAACGCTCACAAATTATTTTTCACCTCTCCCTAGCACTCAACCTTCTCTTTAAGTGACGTTGTTAAAGATGAAGTTGAGTTCTGGTCATTGTGAAAGAAACGGTGTGGAATCGACCAGAACAAATTTGTGTGTATTGCAAGGTTCTGGAATCATCGAAATGATAAGAAATTTGGCCAAGTCTTGGTAAAGTTACAAACACTGTACACAGAAAGATGTATATGGGACTACATGAACACGTGGCGTAAAAATCCTACCCCCGAGTTTTATGATGTTACATGACATATTTAGAATATGAAGGCATTTGAAGAGCCATGCTTTTCAGGGAACATGTCTTATATGATGTTCTTCCACACTTGCATAATAAGAATGATAACGCTCACAAATTATTTTTCACCTCTTCCCAGAACTCAACCTTCTCTTTAATACGCATCTTTATTATCATGACTTTTGGGTAATGCTAACCCTCCTCTATACTTCCCCCTTCCGCAAACACATTCACAAGACCAAGGTTCCTGCAAGCCAAATGAATCAGAATAGTGTGATTGACTCTCTGACATCGACCACGTCATGGTTGGCCTGCTCGAGTAGCCTTGAACGCTGTCTTCGAACCTCACATTCCCGCGTTCCGCCTCGCCGACGGCAGACGGCAATGCCATCATGCGCTATCGTCTTCACCAGTTATTACCTTCAGAAAGGCCTATAGAAAACTCATCTTTTTTGCAGTTTATGTATAGTTGTAAGATTGTATTTTTTTTAATTACATGTTTTTATATGTAATTTTCATTTACTATATAAGCGTTTTGGGCCTTATGGGAAAAGCGCAGTATAAGTAACAATAATAATAATAATAATATTAATGGAAAGTAATTACATAGCGCATAATAACTAGCATAATTTTCTTTACATTAAAAACAAAAACAACGATGCATTAACATAGATCGTATCAGAACATAGAATACATAGGTATATAAGAGCAATTCAACCAGAAATAGTAACATAATGAGATCATGTTCTTAAAGAGTCCTCGCTTTCGTCATGAATTTGGCCATGAATGTGGGCTCTTTACTCTTCATCATTCATGTGCGTGGTTGTCAACAACATCAAGAGAAGATGCTGGGTCAAGGAATACTATGAATCCTTGGTCTGAAGTAATCCCTTGAATCAGGGTACATCCGTCCATGTCTCAAGGACCCAGTCAAGCATGTCAGGCCCCTGTCATCACGCCAAGCTTCTTGAGTTTGGGATGTAAACACCATTAATGTATTATATCCGAGAACCTGGGTTCAGGCATGTTCAGGGCAGAGGCGTATGGGCACCATTTCGTAATTGGGGAGAGGGGGAGGGGCTATTTTTTTTCTTGTACACAATTTGTATTTTTCCTGTTTCTATCCTTTAAAAAAACTTTGTAATAGTGAAATTGTAATTTTGTCTTTAAAATACAATAGATAATAATCCTATGAAAACAATAGATCATCTCGCTGCTTGAATATGAGGTAATAGTGAAATATGTCTTCAAAATACCGTAGATAATAATCATATAAAAACAATAGATCATCTCGCTGCCCGAATATGAGGTGATTATTGGTAATTTAAAAATTCTCGGGGCTGTGGTCCCAGCCTCCACCCACCTCATATACGATCAAAGGGTTTGGCTGGAAGTTGTAGCCCCTGCAGATTTTGATTTCATTTTAATCTACAGAAACTTCAATTGGACCAGTTTCCCGCCCAGCAGTCAGACCTGGTAACTAAAGACATGGGCATGGAATAGGTTTTAAAATCTAGATGGAATGATGACTGTGCAAGAAATTACAGGTCTATGTATTTAAGAGAAATTTTAAAGTTTTTTTTCTGAACAACTTGGCTCTCGATATATCATAACAACATAAAGCTGCAGTTGTGGTTGTTGCTCAATGGACATAACCATTGCTGTCTGGTTTCGACATTTTCCCTTCATTATAATATTATAACGCCTTCTCCAAACATTTGGTCAATTCAATACACACACATGCAACCTTATCCCTCGGTCTAGAAACCGGTCCGTATATTCACTTGGCCGCATTATCCAGGTGATTCGAATTAGACAGTCCCGCGGTTGGTGACGTACCAACATGTTCCAAACTTGAGTTCGCGGGGCACGCATCTGTGGAAGAGTTTGGCTGAAGACCAGGGATCGCGACCCCCTTGTGATGCGGATTACACCCAAATTGATTCGATTAGCTTTGTTGAAGTCTAGATGCTTTTGTTGGTATTTGCAGGGCCAATCAGGGCTAATTAAGGGGTACATGCCGAGGGGGCCAGGGTTAAGTCGTGGGCGTGGCACTACCCCATGAACTTGACGCGGAGAAAAGTTCACAGCTTTGGGCGGGAGAAGAAGGAGAACAAAACTTCATAATTTGTCAACGACGCAAAACGGCGAACCAGGCAGTGAAAATACACCACTCTAAGCCTTGAAAGACAGCGCAATCTTGATTAAAAATTGGAATTTTGCCATGATACATATTTTTCAAGATAAAGCTAAATACTATTCAGATTAACCTCCGGATCAGCATAAGATATGAAACCATACTAGTCAAAGGTATAGTTGTGAATTTGGAAGGAAAAAGCAACTTTAAAAAAAAGTAATAGAACGCAAAATGTGCAACAGATTGAAGTCATTACTAGCATAATTATACATGTTACATCATGGCCTAAATATCATTAGGCCCTATATGCTATTATTATGTTTACACGTTCTAAATGTATGACTATATGTGTGTTTCAAATTTTATTCCCGACTGTAAATGAATATAATTCCATGTACCTTTGTGATCAATATCATGTTATCATTCCAGTAAAAGAAAGAAAAATTTGCAAATTTGGCCAACACGCCGAGAAGGTTTTTTTCAATCAATTAATAAACCGTGTTGAAGTATAAATTAATGAATAATCAAGAAAGCCTTGCGCATTATTCGTGATTTCGCATTTGTGTTGTTGTTGATTTGATTTGATTGATTTATTCATCAGGCATGGTTTGGATTGCCCGTGTAATTGTAAAATAAAAGTTTAAGATGAGTTCTCGAAGTTTCTCTACAAAAATGAGTCACTGGCGTGTCGAAGAAGCTAAGACTGATGGCCTTTCAAGTACCAACACAGACATCTTGTTGTATCCATACCTTGGTTCAACGTGCCAGGATCATCTCTAGCTTATTCTGTATCCAGACCTGCGGGCATCCGACGCCACAGACAGGGGCAGATGGGACATCTCGTCCATCCGTAACTATGTATCGGTGAACAGGGGCGTACGCAGGATTTTTTTCAAGGGGGGGGGGAGGTTTAAACAAAACAAAGGGGGGTTTTAGGGGGGTTTTCTTAAAAATACACACATAAAAAATGCCAAGGGGGGGGGGGGTTAACCCCCAAAACACCCCCTGCGTACGCGCCTGTCGGTGAATCCCATGAAGGTATTTACCGACATTATTTATTTCTTTGTGGGGCCATTTATAAATTCGATTTTCTGATTTTGGGATAATCAATACCGGGCTGTATTGGTACCAATCAGCTCTTACACGAAAATGATGTGAACAAAAAAAACAATTGATGTAAAATAATACTATATACGGCTAGGCCTACTTGTAGTATTAACAACAAAAAATGTATTGCAATCAAGGAACATATCGTGCAAATGACTGACCCAATTATGATTACATAATTATAAGAACGGCTCGTATAGTTTTCATGTTTTTTAATTTACGCAACTCAATTCAATTTGATTGGAGAAAGCTAATACTCCATGTGACACTGGCCATGGCACGTCAATTTAATTTGTCCTAATATTATTTTTTGAAATATAAATATAATTCAGAAAACTATTCTAATCAAGACCTATACATGACTCCTGTTGATGCCTTCCCATTTGTTCTTATCATTTTTATTTCGTAAAGGAACCTTATTTATTAAAGACGCAAGCCCATAGAGAAAGGGTGACCATTGCATGCCCAATTTCTGGCATACCAGTAACCGACGGGACAGTGCGACATCATTGCACCCGACAGAGACCATAGACGGATATTTATAGTTCCTGGTAATTTGTATGGATGGCTGGGGTTGAACCGAAAATAGAAATGATTAACCTCGTTAACTTCGACGAATAGTTCGTGCTTGATACAAAATGTGGCGAGAGCCGATAAATCCAACATGCTCCAGCCGATTTTCCGAGATCGGAACAGATTGTCATAACACATAGATATATTATAAGGTGTAATGAACCCTAGAGCGATGTCTTTTCTATTTATGACCGTTTTTATTTGGTATAATTTAGATAACCTCGTCATACGGGCCCCTTGGAACAACAGAGCTGTTTCAGAGAAGAGTCATCCAGCCGATATGATATTTATAGTAGGCTCATGAAATTGTGTTTTCTGCGAATAAGAACAATACAGTTTGTGAAGGTGGTATTTCTTTTCTAGTCCATTTTTCAATCCATTCATTTATCATTTTCCTTGATTGGTAATTGGTATACCGATGAAAGGTTGTTTGCTGCCTTTCTTTAATTTTCAATTATCAAAATATAAACATATTTAAGAAAAAATGGTGACAAGATATACAACTTGACGTGTTATCTTGAGAAAGCTGCCCTATTCTTTCCACTGATCAAGTGGGTTTCTATAGACGTAGGTACGCTCCTTTCATGTGATCTGTAAGAAGGCTATCACATTGCTAATAAAATTTAGTAATTCGATTTTAACTTGGTCGTGAATTACATTTGCGGTTCTTTAGCGAACCACATCAATCGGGTAAATTGTTTTACACACCTTCTTTCCTCATTGCGATAGGTTTATAATCTACAGTATTTGTCTCGTTCCAATTTTATATGAAGCATGATAATGCAATAAAGTAAAAACTCAGCTGTAAAAAAAAATTCCGAACGTTTATAACCACACACTGGCGGTTACCTCTGAAAACTATTATTAAACATCCACACCAATACCTTCACAAGTTTCCCGCCACGAAATTGCAAGCAATTACTTTACTTTTCCTTCCTCGATAATCGTTTGCAGGGCTGTATTTATCGTGATTGACTCTATCAATACGATTAGTGATGGAAGCCGGATATTTTCTTATGCTTCACAATCATGAAACTTTCAGAACGTGATACATAGACTGCATACATATCCATAATAGCGTATCCATAATTATATCGGCTATGTATGAGCAGAATCCCCCCTCTTCTCCGGCGAAGGGGGGGGGGGGGGGCGGAATGACGGAATACAGCTGGGCATCCCACGTGATGTAGACACACTAGTCACACTATATCGTCACAGTGGATGGGGGGGGGGGTGCTTCCACCACCGGCACCATCTTTTGCTGGACACCTCACTGCGATTCACAAGTTCACAAAGAACCAATCCGAATTCCTGCGTTCTTTTATTGACTTGAGTGAAATAGAAAAACGGCCCCCGCTGAGAGGATTTCAATTTCCTGCTTGTTTTAACTTCTGGAAAACAAAAGAAAATTTTGTCATTACATCAGCGGTGCCAACAAAAATATAGTCAGTAGCGTCAGAGATGAAAAGCGAGAAAGTCAATAAGACATAATAAACCGGAATCTATTGAGTGAAATGATCAGTGGTCTTTCTTTTCTTTAAATTTTAGTATTTTTCAACCGAGGGCTGTATAAGGTAAGCATGCTAGTCGAGAAAAAAAAAGCTTTATTACGAGGATCCTCCCATGTCTTCTTTACCGTCATGTAACATTATATAATATATAGAAGACATATTGCCATGTTTTACAGTGGCAATTTTAGGGGTTGGGGCACAACCGACCCCCTTCTGGAGCCCTTATATTATACACAAAAGCTGCCCGCAAATAATTATTGTGTTATTTTTTTTTTCGGAATTGAGACCCCCTTTAGGCTTCGTAATAAATATAATTTATGGTAGTGTTGGCATAGATCATATAAATTTGTTTGCAGGGTATAACATTATTAATTAAGCATTATCAATCCATGACAATCCATTTGATATTTCCTCATTTTACAACTATAATCACATAAATAATAGTTCATGAATGCAATGTTACACAAGTAGAAACATGTGTTTGTTTTATGAATTTATATACTGTCATAGATGATAGGGTGGTCTGAATGTGGAGTGTCTACATACCACCCTGGGAATAGTTATTGGGCGGGGGAGGAAACAGAATCACAATCCCTGCTGAACAGGCATGACATATAGTGAAAATCGAAATTAGTTGAGGGATCTAAATGCCCACAATCAAACCTCTAACAATTCCTCAGAAATTAATTGCACTTCAAAACGCCTGCTTCAAAATATTGTAGCCAAAATTCAGAGTAGGCCTACGTCAGACCAACGTGATATTTATAAAGAAAATGAAGAATTTGAAGACCATTTGGACAACTTACAATCTTGTGTGGCGTCTGGTACTTTTCAAAATGGACTCTGTAAGTATAGCATACGCAGTGCCTTAGTGGTAGACCATCGGCCTCTGGACTGGGGAGTCCTGGGTTCGAACCGAAGTCGAAACACTATAGACTTAAGTGCCCTTTAGCAACTATGACTGTTCTTAGTTGACGAGTACCTCGGATAGGACTTAAACTATAGGTCCAGTGGTTGCTAATCTACAACCATTATTGTTTTCGGTGCAGTCAATTAAAGTTGATCATCATCAGATGATTCAAACTCCTCCTTATACCAGTGACGGCATGTACACCACATCCCCTCATCTAAAACCGATCCTATATGCCATGCCGACATGGAGAGGGCGGAGAATAATTGAGCAGGCTTCGTCGGGGAACGCAGGCACGCGCGACTCCTTTCCGGTTGTCGTTTATGCCTTACCCATCAAAACTCCATTGAGAGTTCTTTGATCTTTGAGTGGTGTAGATGGGGTGGTCGCCGTGAGAGAGGTAAGGTGTGTGTGTGAGTATGTGGGGGGTGGGGGGGGGGGGGGGGTCAGGTTGTGGTCAAACCGGTGTATGTTTCCTATCTTAAGAAGATAACGCTGAAATGCTTAAAATCATGCTAAAGATGGCAGATGGCAGAGTTAATTAACATTTTTGTTTAAACTTAAAACCTAAAACGATGAGTGACGGTAGGCCAATGCTTGAAGAGGATATAAATTTACTGCAAATTACCAGAAATAAAAACAATGTAGACCGTACGATTGACGTAGGGTCTTGAATATATTTAACCGTAGACCACCACCCCCCCTCCCCCCGCGCCACCAGAGGGGTATCCATAACTCGATAGACGGAAGGGGCAGAATACTTCCCAGATGGAGCCCCCTCCCCAAGTGCTGACTTCCATCAAGAGCTTCATAGAGGTTTAATGCCATCTCTATCTTACGCTATAATAATGACATTATGCCGTATGCTGGGGGTGGGGTGGGGGGGTGGGGTGTAGTAGTAGGTATCACATTAGAACATTCGAGTACCACACACGTTTATTCAAAACATTACGAAGACATGAAATTCATATTGAGTAATCAAATCCCAGGTGTTCTCTCAAGGAATTAGCACGATGCCAACGGGAAGAAGTTGATTAGAAGTTGATCATACTATTCAAGGCGGGAAGAAGGAGGGGAGGAGGAAGAGGAGGGGATAAGAAGAAGAACAAGAACAAAAAGTAGAAGAAAAAGAAGGAAAAAAAAGGAGATGGTGATGAAGGAAAAAAAGAGGAAGGAGGAGAAGGGAAAAAACGATTATGTTGATAATGAAGTAGAAGAAGAAAAACAGAGGACCATCTTAAACAATATGTTTTTGTGTGCGGTTTTTAGCGTTGGGTCTCGGGGGCAATTTTTCTAGAAATGACGTCTGGTAGTGAATGAGTCGGGTCAGAGGTTATATCAAGCACTAAACAGCCGTTAGGTTGAGCCGTTCATAACATGTTCATGTTGGCGGATCCAAGAGGGAGGGGGGTAAGGGAACACCCCTCTCTTACACCAAATTTTTTGGAATGAAATTTATGAAAACGTACATGATATTACGACGATACCCTTTAACATCTTCTTTTTGACTGCCTGTCTGCATACTAACCCTTGCTCGATTGTCAATGGGTTTTTTCCTGACTTGTGCCACCACCCCTCTCCCACCCCCACCCCACCCCCACCCCCCCCCCCACTCCGTCTCCGCTGAAATTATCCCCAAATTTCCTCTTAAAACGGGCCAATTTTACGCCACCTCAATCACGTATGTCATAAACACATAATGCTCCAAAGTTGCTTCGTGAGAGAATGCAGAGCTCCTCCATACACCGCTTTCTTTCTTTGTTGATTGATGTGCATTTAAACATCGGAAATGAAACAGCCTCGTCAACAACATACCATAATGTTGATCTAAAGGCAGAGGCGGCTCCAGGATTTTTTGTCGAATGGGGGGGGGGGGGGGCGTCCTGACAATTCATTTATCTTCAGAATTTTGGATGTCTGCCCCCAAATCTTTGACTAGCAAGCAAGCAAGCAACAGAAAACAAATTTATACACAAAGAAAAGTTATTGACTACTCTCTACGTTCGAATCTACTGACAAAGATAATATGAAACCATATTCTATGATTTCATAGAGCATGCAAAAAGCGTAAAACAAGACAAATAATATCACGAAACAGTTTTCTCGTATTTCATGGGGACGGAAATGTGAGTTTTGCGTTTTAAATTTAGGCCAAAATAGATAAAAAATAGATATCATGTCATAAAACATTATCCAATACAGGAAACCGGGAGTATATGGGTAAAAGCATACATAATTAAAGAAGCTGAATTTAAGGAATAAGGAATTCTGGCTTTAGAAGTAGACAAAATACTCCATTATACTGTAGAGTATAATTATTATCAAACCTTATGACGACAAAAACAGACGTTCTGAAACGCCTACACAAAATGACGACCGCTTTGAATTACAACCGCAATGAAAGGTCATGTGGAAAATTATCTAAGAACATTAATCATTCACTCCTACTTCAAAATGAATGATTTCTCTATTTCTAATTTGACGGATAGATCAGAGTACCTGGATAAGTCGTTAATTTTCTGATGTGGAACACTATACCAGTGGCTGAAATATAAAACTCTCGGAGTCATCTGCCTTTAAAAAAATTGATGAGCAGCCGAGATCTTGAAGTTGATATTTCTTTAAATGTAACAAATATCCAAGGTCGTTGAATAATCACTGAGCTTTCATCAAGGAAACACCAGACGATTAAGCTCAAAAGACAGTTTAGGAAAATTGCCTGTGATGTGGGTATTCTACCTTTGCGTTTTCAGTGTATTCCATCAACAAACTTCGGGGGGGGGGGGGCATCTACACTATATCAAGCATGTCCCAGGTACAGAAAGATATCATAATTTTACTTACACCGCATCATTTCGGTGGACGTTGCTCTGCATGATGTAACTGAGTAATTTGGCATACAGTTGCTATGCAACGCATTATAGCGTGCTTTGACAAGACCTTAATCTACATTTGCCACTCTCCACCCAGGTACCAGCCGGACAATTTTTTTTTCTATGCTGTGAGCATCGAAATCGGTAGCCTAGTTTTAGACGGAGCACCTTGCGTGCATGTAATATAATACGCTGTGAAAATGTCTAATATTTTACTCTCCAAGCCATGACGAGTTTTAATACTTGTATGAATTAAAGTTGAATACAATTTTTGTATAAATAGATTGATCATTCACATCATTAAGATGGACCGATCATCTTCTTTATGTACAAAGTGACACCATGGGCAGCTATTACGTCTAAAGCCTCGGTCACAAATGCCATTACGAACTGCTACGAACACCGTACGAACGATTTTCAGACAATGGAAAAACATGAAAATTCGTACGAAATTATCGTTCGTACGAACCTTTGTGACCGTAGCATTACCAACACTTCATTTTAGAACGTGACCGCGCTTGCCACGCGTGTCAAATATATTTTGTTTACGTGTCGTCTGCATGCGGGCTAACATTTTGCTTTGTTCCCCGGTCAACCTCCGCTCCGTCCTCGAAGTCATCAACGTGACAAGATACTTGATGTCGACGATGAGAGAAGGTGATGAGGAGGATGTTCGGTGTTTGGATGTGGTCTTGGACTATGCGACACGTGGGTGTTAAATGCCCTTAATGGTTTCCGGTGAAAGTGATTTGCGTTCACTTGGTGTCATGATGATCACGAATGATGATCACGAATGATGATCACGAGTTATGAGACTTCGTCCTCCGAAAATTCTATTTTGGGTTCATGTGGATGATGTGGGTGTCTCCCATCGTAATAGTTAGTGGTATAACAGTCACAGTGGGGCAAATCTTCCTATCCTTATGGGTAAATGCGCATTAAAGGTAGTATTACCATTTGGGCAATTACGCAATATCAATGATAATTATGTTTCATGAACAGACCCGCCCCTTCAAATTAATGAGACGCCGAGTAAGACATTATATAAAAAAAGACCTAAAGTTCCATCGTAATTGTTAAGATGTGTAACATTCACTTTGGTGCACTTTCTCCCATCATTAAAAGGTAGTATTACTATTAGAATCATCAATGGGCAATTACGCAATATATCGATTCCATGTTTCATGAACAGACCCTCCTCTCAAAATTAATGAGAGGCCGAGAAAGATATTATATTAAAAAGGGTAATAGGTCCGTCTTATTCTTTATTATGAAACTAGCTCAAAATAGAAAAACCCAAAGAAGTGCGTTAATCTTTTTTACAAGAGCGACTGACCATCATAATACTTGGTTGGGACTTTCAAATCTGTTTTACCGTTCATTCAGGAATATTAATGTTTTATCTATATGCCTGAAAGATGCAGATAAAATATGTCCTTCATATTCTCTGATGACGGACTGATAAAACAGAGAAAGCAAGAGGTTAAGTTTTGTGTGTCAAGTCTTATAATAACTCTATAATTGTCTGCGCTTTGCTACTTTCTGTCGTTTATTACTTGAAAACAGAGCTAATGGTGGCGCCACTATATCCAGAGCGTCATGAAATACAAGGCCACGCCAAAGCGTCTTTAATTTCCACGGCGACATTCACAACGAGCTAATCACAACTTATCAAAAGAAAAATTACACTTTGCTTCGACACATTCAAACAAAGAATACATGTACATTATTTTTAGCAGTGGAAAAAATCAACTAAATTAATGGTGAAATGCATATTAAAGGAAAGGACGTCGTTTTTGGATTTCTAGTTTGACATTGATTTAAATGCAGCGCGGAACAAGATTCTGTGCCACTCAATCTAATGCATGCTAATGGTCTGTTTTCACTCAAACTTTCAGATTTTCTTCAATTGTAAATGTACCATTAAAGCCCCACTGTCCTACTTGTAGCTACTTGCTCCCTCTATATAGAAACTTCCCCAATCGGTGCCTGTTGGTACCCCATGATCCTCCTTTTCTTATATGTTAGTTGAGAGCTGAGTTAATGAGATAGCCACCTGTCAGTGACCTCGCTGTGTGGTCTAATCCCTTCTGGCCCAGTAGTATTGACGGTCTTTAAAGTCACTACCATAGCACCATTTTCTCTCATCTGAACAATGATACCAAGTCCCTGTCACAAATGGTCTCTGTGATATCACTGATATATACTATTTCCCATAAAAAAATGACATTTTTTTCAACTCCACTCTTCTGAACTACTTCATCCTCATTCCACAAAACCATCTGGTATTCGTGATCTAAAAACATAATTCATATCAACAGTCTCTTATGATAGCGAAAAAACAGAGTATTGCAAATAATATTACAAAGTGCGATATTGCATATGGCTTTTGTTGACGAGGTCAATGCCATAGGTCACTTGAACCACTCGTTCCATAAGGGAAAATGCAATTATTTTCACAGCTTGATTCTAATACGAACATTATTTCAGATCAACCTCAACACAACTTTAAAGGTGCTACTTTGCATTTGAATTCTGTATTGTGCAGCTTGGATGTATGGTGCGTCTTTTCTGTCTGGATACCGAAGCTAAATTACCGCGGGTAACATCAAAGCTGAAAGATTTAGTAAGGGATATAAGGAAAATACAATTATGTTATGTATCTTATACTTTACGTCAGCAAAACTGAAAACCTGAAATAATGAATTCATACACCACATTAATTCCCCCAAAAGATAAAACAAAATTAATTATCACTGCATGTTTTATTTCGTGACTCTACGTGCATTTTTGAAATCAGAAGTGCCAAAACATAAATATCATTCTGAATATATGTTAAAATAATCATTAATAATTATCATCATGCTTGAAACTCACTTTAAATGCCACTTTCCACTGTAGTTTAAGATTTCATGAACGATAAAAGATCGCATGGACCTTTAAAGAAATCAACCTAACACAATATGAATAGCCTTGAGCATCGCCTTTTGAAATATGTGAACATTTTTACGTATATAATCCGAACACGAATTCTATAGACAATAATATTAATGATATGGTATTGAAAATAGCCTTTGAGTTGATTTTTTTTCTCGAAAGTATTCGTGCTAAACCACCATCTGACCACTACACACTCCCTGATCTGATCATAGAACACTTAAATAATGTGAGTACCTTTAAAGAGAAAAGGGGAAAAAGAAGGAGAATTCTACAACTGCGTGGCATGAAGCCAATTGCTATACATGTGAAACCACTCAGCGCCAAGGCCAAGTTTATGTTCTCTCTCAAAATATGAACTTTACACACAATATATGTCATAACTACACATTTCAGATTTTGGAAAAAAGAGTATTCGGACTAAGACGATCACCAGTCCTTTATCTGTTCATATAACTTCATGCGCTATTGCATTTCAAATTTAAATCTCTTAAAATCAAATATACATGTCAAATTACAAATGTGCTGTAAAACCGGGATCACTAATGCATGGATTTGGTTACACATGTTTGATTACAAACGCTTGCTAACTACCTTTACCATAAGCCGAATGCATGTACTAATTTATCCTCATTTCCAAGGCCACCTTTCAATATAAAAAGCAGTATTGGTCAACAATGATGTAGGCAAAGACAACAACGAAATATGAAATCATGTATAATTATGCTATTTTACCATTGAAACGAAGCCATGTTGTTTGGGCTCTTCAAGACAGATGCCCCATAATATTTATAAATATGCCCGCTAAATCCTACTCCGTTTAAAGATTTACACATACTTTTTTAAAAACTACTCCCTTCCTATTATCAAGCATGTTTCTTTTAGCATCTTTATTTTTCATCGCTTCTTCAAATTCCTGTTGATGTATTTCTAAACAAGTTGTAGAGTAATGCATAAACAATGTCTACGTTGTGTATATCATGGTACAGTACCTACATTCATGTTCAAAACAGTACCTTTAAAATTCTAGAATGTTAGCTATGCTATTTATTCTCCCCACAGAGAGTTTGATCTCGTTGAGGGAATGCACGGCGTTGAAACATTCTGTATCAGAAAATTATATTCTAGTTTACATCTGTCTCTGGTTTGAATCTGCATGGGACGTCGACTGACAGCAACATACTCTTACCTGAATTCCTCCCAAAAAAAAAGTACTGTCTTTTAAACTTTTCATTTTCAGTCATTTCACATTATACGAATAAGGTATAGGAATTCTGGTAGGGGGTCGTATCACTTTTTCTTCTTCTCATATTCATTTAACATTGTTATGTCTACCTGTCTGCATGTATGTCCGTCTGTCTCTCTCTCTCTGTATTACACACACAAACACACACACACACACACACACACACACGCACACACGCACCCCTTCCCCTCTCTTTTTCACTTTATAATAATTTGGGGATTCAAAATAAAGGGGGGGGGGGGGGGTCCTCGGCACGTGTCAGGATGTTTTTAAACTTTTTCATTTTCTTTCTCTCCTTTTCGCTTTCTTCAATGTCTTCTCCCTCTCTTTCTTTCTCCTCTTTTCTCCATTTCACTCTCCCTATGAAACTACACCAAAGCATCTCACTCTATTAAGTCATGGTTGTTGATTCGGAAAGATCTATTGTAAGAGGCTGCCAAGTGATTTCATGGTGCATTTCATGCGCAAGTCTTTGCTATCCGACACTCTCTACCGTGTTCTGAGGGAGGTCTTTGTGGTGAAGGTACAGGGGGCAAGGGGGCACATGCCCCACAAATCGAGTGGCTGAAAAAAAATAGGGGGAGAGAGGTGGAAAAATGGGGGAAAAGGGGAGACATATTTGAAATGAAGGTGATACGACTCCCTCCCACCCCACCCCGACTCGATGGCCTCGTATTCTTTGCATACATAATTATTAACAGTGTCATTTTGGAGTGCGGCCCTCAATGAAAATACCCACGCTATACGCTCAGATTATTGTTTACATAACTGAAGTTAATTTCCTTTACATGCTTCATGAGTTTGCACTCGAGAAAGATCGAAAACATTAGAAGAAACAATATAAAGAGAAAATGATGGAGATTCCGAGCTAATTGAACAAAGCCATATCAATTGTGTCGGGTAACTTAATTGAAATTATTTTACACTTAAACATAACTTGTCGAATATCAAACCCATTATTCTGCTAGAGATGCGATCCTTCTAAAACACCCTATTCTTCTAAAAAAAAATGATGACCCATCATCATCATCACTGTCTTCTGTGACACCAGGTGCCAATTAGATTCCACGATGATTATGTGACCACGCCCTTCTACCTATGTCTAGATCAATCACTCGTCATGACCTTATAACTCGGAACCACTGAACTTCATCTCCTCCTCCCACTACTACGATGCTACTTCATTTGGAAGGGCGTTAATCCCAAATAAAACCCAGATTTGATATAAATCTTCTAACACGTCACACTGAAATATCATATTGATGCTTGTTATTAATATTGTAAGGCCCTGGAAAATAGGCCTCCCTCAAAATTTTGTATACATATATCCTATTTGTATTGTCATATATTTTACACACCAGTATCTTAAAAAGTTTGCACATTCTTCACTGCTTGCTGCAAAGATGCAGAAACCCAACCCCTGTTTCCAAGAAGTGGTGACTCATATTTCGCCCTCTCCCCAAAACGAAACCAAATCGAAGGCGTTGGTCATGTCAGTGGTTTCTGCCTGATAGCATCAGTTCTATACCTGATGCTTCACAGGAAACACTTATTCTGACCAGCCTCTTCATTTCTTTTTCAGGTAAGAAATTACAACTTTTAATCTCTTTCAATTCTGTCTGTCTAAGTTAATTATAATTGTTCAATTCATATATTACATTGTTGTGCGGCAACTCGTGTTTAATGAGTGAATGTTATTAGTGATATTAGAACCAATTAAGTGTATCTTATCAAACCAGACTTATCATGAGAGATGCAGGCTTAACATATGTATCTACGTGACATGTATCTATTGTATGGTGTTAGTTATGTTTATGAAGCATTTAGATTATATAATGGTTGTATTATATGGTAGTAGAAGTAGTAAATCTTTATATTCATACTAAGCCAAGCTAAACCAAATAGTGTGAACACACCTCATAATGTGTGTATGCTTAATGTGAGATGTATAGTGACGAGTTCATACCCCACTATACAAGAGTAGTAGTAAAGTTAATCCTGATACCAATTCAATAGTCTGTGCATTGGGAGAAGTTTCTCTGGTCTTTATCAGAGATAACTGTGACATGCTATGACTAATGACTTGTGGTCAGCAGTAGTCCACCAACTGGACAAATGAGGGAATATCGTAGAAAAGAGAGAATTTGGGTTCATAGTTCAAGATTCAGGTCTTTGATAAATGAGTTTGTTATGAATTTGTAGTTTCTCTCTCTCTCTCCCTCTCTCTTTCGCTTTCTCTCATGTCTCTCTCTTTTACGCCCTCTCATTTCTGGTTTCTCTCTTTAACTGTTAATATCATATTTGAAGATTGAGTGTGATTTTGTTAGAGTATATTCCTTGTATCTTTTATTATACTTTTGTCACTGCATATAGAGAAGAGTTTTGTTAGAATTGAGAAAGTAATTTGGTATTATTTTAGAAAAGGATTTTAGGGTTATACTGCGACTATAGACAGGTCGGGATATTGGAGAAAGTTGGGTTATGGTGTAAAAAGACACAAAACGACTTTTAACTGGTTCACCTTGGTCTATAATTACAGTTAGCCATGTTTAGATTAGAAGATAAGCAGTCAGATGCCTATGCCAATGTTGGTTATGAACTTAGAGTAGCTGTGTTCATGGTTATATTTAATCCGTATTACTTGTATTTAGTCTCATTATTGGAATATGTTATTCCATGTTTATCTTTATGTTATTAAAGAGTTCTATACCTGATGCTTCACAGGAAACACTTATTCTGACCAGCCTCTTCATTTCTTTTTCAGAATTTATATTATTTACCCCGGCCCGGGTAACATTTTGGCGACCTTGCCAGGACGGCAATTTACTGTTGCTGTCCGACGAGAACTTGGATGACACTGTATCAATAGAGAGGTGTGCTGGCAGATGAACCGACGTCGGTAACTGGTTGACTCGTGGTGGAGGACGGCAATCGGTGTGTGTTAAAGGGTTGAAACGGGACCAGGCAGGAGCAGAAAAGGAAAAGCTTATAGCTGTGGTCAACAGTCAACAAGGGAACACAACCAATTGTAGTCATGGGAACTATCGAGGACCTCCAGTTTGAGATCGAGAGAATCCTGTTCGGTTTGTCATGGGACCAGCTACTTGATGCTTGGGAGTGCTTTGACTTACCAAAGGAGCAAAGTGAGGGTAAGCAGCGAAGGTCACTTACCAGGATTTTGCAGAATAAACTTACAGAAAAGGTAGCAGAAGTGGGTGCCCAAAGTAATCTAGAAGCACTTAAACAGAGTTTAGAAGTGCTTGGTGGAACCATGGACGCTATCCAGGTCGACGACACAGATAAACAAGCTACCACATCAGATGAGAAACAGCAAGACATCAAGGACCACAACACAGTAAAACCCCCCGAACTGAAACCTATATCGGCATGTACCCCTATAATCCCAGCGGCATTTAGAAAAGAACTAAGGATCAGCGGACAGGTTGGGGATGCACATCAAAAGGACCGCTTGAGTTATTCTAGCCTAAACCATCAAATAGAGGCAGCTCTCGGGAGAGGATATGGGGAGGCGGAGGTGGTAGAAGCAGTCTTGAGGGCAATCAACCCGGGACTTCGTCTGCGTTCCTACCTGGAAAACCACTCCAATTTGACCTTGACGTCCCTGAAAACTGTCCTGAAATCACACTATCAAGAGAAGGAGGCAACAGACCTTTACCAAGAGCTTTCGCAGCTGGTCCAAGGTAAAGGTGAAACCCCCCAAGGATTTGTCATGCGGGCCCTGGATCTAAGACAGAGAATCGTTGTTGCATCCGGACAAGCTTCTCATGGTCTCAAATACGATCCAGCCCTGGTGCAGGACATGTTCCTGCACGCAGTAATAACTGGACTTACCAACGACAACGTGCGACATGACCTTAAGCCGTCCCTACAGTCGGAAATTCCAGACGAAATCCTCCTGGAGAGGTTAAATGTGGCCGCATCGTTAGAGGAGAAGCGCCTCCTGAAGTCTCATACTAAACCGACTATACGAGTAGCTGCAGTCTCAGAAACACCTGACAGACAGACTCCAACGACCCCGCCGAGGGAAAAACCAAGGAAGGAGGGTGACGCCGCGGGACTGGCTGCACAGATTGCGGAGCTGAAGGCACACGTAGCAGAGCTACAGGGGAGAGCCACGCAACCGCCCACCAGGCCGCCCATGATGCAACGGAGGCCCAGAGGGTGCGATCGATGCCGCAAGCAAGGAGAGGGTGACCGCTGTCGGCATTGCTACCGTTGTGGGGCGGACAACCACTTCGCTCGAGGATGTAACCTTCGAAGAGACCAGCCGGGAAACGACTCCGGAGCTCACCAAGGGGATCGGGTGTAGCTCGTCATGACCGCAAGGGGTCCCCCAGTACAGGTAAGTGTCCAAATCGTAGTGTTAATGGGATATCGGGCAACAGTGGTGCATGTCTCCCTCCTCGACAATTACACAATTTGGTAAAGTTGGTTGGGGAAAGATGCACTATTAAGTGCTTGTTAAATGGGCACAAAATTAAGGCGTTGTGGGATACTGGGGCGCAGGTGTCGGTGTTGTCAGAGGAATTCAGGAAACATATTCTTCCAGATGTACCCTTGAGGGGTGTCAAGGAGCTTGTGCCCAAAAACTTAACATTGAAGGCAGCAAATAAGTCGGAAATTCCCTACATCGGCTGGATTGATGTCCAGTTTGATCTGGAGACCCATGGAGGACCATCCTATAGCTGTCAAGTGCCATTTTTGGTCACCGAGGAGGACATCTACGAACCAATTATCGGTACTAACGTTATCGGAGAAATTGTCAGGAACTCCAAAAGTCTGCAAGGAATATGCCAAGCCCTCGCAACTTCCCTTCAAGAACACAAACAAGACATCCCGAAGCTGGTAAACCTCCTTAAGGCAGACATCCCCAGCGATGTTTGCCATGTAAGAGTTGGTCGACAACAAGAGCGAATACCAGCCAATAAGAGTTGGATGTTAGATGTTCGCGTACGGCCAGGACCAGTAAGAGAGGAAACCACCGTCCTCTTCGAACCAGACAGGCATATGGGATGGCCAGAGGGCATCGAACTGGAAGCTTGCTTGGTTCAGCTAAGTCCTGGGAGCTCATGCTGCATCCAGCTACCCATTCACAACCATTCAGGGAAGGACACCACCCTACCTTGCTACACCTCCCTTGGGAGGTTAGAGCAGATAAGGACAATCCTCCCTGAAAACATAAACGAAGAAGATGACACAACAGAAGTGCCAAAGGTGACAGTATCTGCAGTCTCAACTGAAGAACAAAAGAAGAACAACAATACATTTGACTTCAGCCAGCTGACTTCAGAGCAAAGGGTTGCAGCAGAGGACCTCATGAAACAGGAAGCAGGAGCTTTTTCTACTGGAGAACATGACATGGGCTGCATTCGTGACCTCCAAATGAAGATAAGATTGACCGACGACATACCTGTACAGCGAACTTACCAATCCATTCCCCGCCCGTTATACCAGGAGGTGCGAACCTACTTGCAGGATCTGATTGAAAGAGGGTGGATTGTGAAATCAGAGTCTCCTTACGCATCCCCTGTAGTCTGTGTCCGGAAGAAAGATGGTGGCCTTCGCCTCTGTGTCGACTATAGGGGACTCAACAGCAAAACAATACCAGACCGGCAACCTATACCACGCATGCAGGACGTCTTAGATGGTCTAGCAGGAAACTTGTGGTTCAGCACTCTCGACCAAGGGAAAGCATACCACCAAGGGTTTATGACCGAAGAGAGCAGACCACTGACAGCCTTCGTCACACCTTGGGGACTGCATGAGTGGGTTAGAATTCCCTTTGGTCTCAGAAATGCCCCTGCTGCCTATCAGAGGTGCATGGAGAATATCTTAGACGGGCTGAACCATGTGATATGTGAGGTGTACCTTGATGACATTATTGTCTATAGCAAGACTTTTGAAGAACATGTTGCCAATCTGAGAACAGTGTTTCAACGGCTGCAACAACATGGAGTGAAACTGAAGCCAGCCAAGTGTCACACTTTCCAAAAGAAGGTAAAATATCTGGGACGTATAGTCACAGCTGATGGATACAGACCGGACCAAGAAGAAACGGCTGCACTTCAGTCACTGAAAGAAAAGACACCAAAGACAATTGGAGAAGTACGGAAGCTGCTTGGGCTGACAGGCTATTACAGACGGTACCTCAAGAATTACGCAAAGAGGGCCAGACCGCTTTACCAGCTTCTACAAGCACAGGACACCGGAGGAGAAGTCAAGAAGAAGACCAGGATAGCCAAGCCGAAGAAGTCTGGAGGTCAAGCTCCATCGAATGCCCCAGTTACTTGGTTACCTTCCCACCAGGCCATCATAAATGAATTCATTGATGAGCTAAGTAACCCACCGGTAATGGCATATCCTAACTTCACTCTTCCATTCGTGCTGCACACTGATGCCTCCCAAGATGGGCTCGGAGCGGTGTTGTATCAAGAAAAGGATGGGAAGTTACGAGTCATCGCCTATGGTTCTCGAACCCTGACACCAGCCGAGAGGAATTACCATCTACATTCGGGAAAGTTGGAATTCTTGGCCCTTAAATGGAGCATCACCGACCAATTCCGAAGTTACCTCCAATACGCGAAGTCATTTGTGGTATTCACGGATAACAACCCCCTCACATACGTGTTGAGTACCGCAAAATTGAATGCTACTGGTCATAGGTGGATTGGGGAACTAGCAGATTTCAATTTCTCCATCCGCTATAGACCGGGAAGAGCAAATGGGGATGCTGATGCTCTATCACGTATGCCATTGGAGAACAGCAATCTAGCTGCAGAGTACAGTGAGGAGATCTCCCCCGATGTCATGACTGCCACCCTTCAGGGAATCCGCTACCAGTCGAATGAGGATTTTGCTGTGGTACATTCCTTGGTGGTGGATCCAGCTGTGGAAGACGACATGACCGACACCACATTGGGATGTACCCAGTTATTCTCCTTACAGGATGTCAAAATAGCCCAACAGGAGGACACAGATATTGCCCCTATTTTGCAATACCAAGCCAAGGGCAGATGGCCAAAGAAGCATGAGCGGCAGCATGAGACCCAAGGTACCAAGTCCATCATGCACGAGTGGAAAAGGCTAGAGGTTGGAGATGATGGAATCCTCCGTCGTGTGACCAAAACTAAAACACAGCTAGTCCTTCCAAGGAAGTGGTGGATCTTTGTTTGCGAGGAGCTCCACAACAAGATGGGACATCTGGGATCAGAGCGGACGGTAGAGTTGGCAAGGGATAGGTTTTACTGGCCCCACATGGAGAGCACAATCAACACTTACGTCACCACCCAATGTCAGTGCATCAAACAGAAGAAACCATCGAAACCCAACAGGGCCCCCCTCATCCCTATCGCAACAGCAGAGCCTTTCGAACTGGTGAGCATCGACTTCCTTCATCTAGAACGTAGTCGTGGAGGATATGAGTACATTCTGGTCGTAATGGACCATTTCACCCGATTTGCACAAGCATACCCCACGACCAACAAATCCGGTCGAACTGCAGCAGACAAGGTCTTCAACGACTTTGTTTTGAAATTTGGTTACCCGAGACGCCTTCATCATGATCAGGGACGCGAGTTTGAGAATCAGCTGTTCACGAGATTACAACAGCTATCTGGTGTCACCCATTCACGCACATCCCCCTATCATCCACAAGGAAACGGTCAGGTTGAACGTTTCAACAGGACTCTCCTGTCGATGCTGCGAACTCTAACCGAGGAACAGAAGCACAATTGGAAGCAACATCTCAACAAGGTAGTCCATGCCTATAACAACACCAAGCATGACACCACAGGATACTCTCCACACTATCTCCTGTTTGGGCACTCGGCAAGGCTTCCAATCGACCTAGCTTTTGGTATCTCCCTCAACCAGAAGCAACAGCCGAGGAATATGCCGGAGTACGTGGCCAAATGGAAGGAGAGATTGAAGGAAGCGTATGACTTAGCAGGACGAGCAGCCCGCCAATCTGCAGAAAAGGGAAAACGACGGTACGACCAGAAGGCAGCGAGCACGGTTTTGATGCCCGGAGACAGGGTTCTGGTCAAAGACTGTTCCCCTAGGGCTGGTCCAGGAAAACTACGGTCATACTATGAAGACCGGATCTACGTTGTAAAAGCGAGAAAGGGAGAACTTCCTGTATACGTGGTTCATCCAGAAAATGGTACGGGCAGAGAGCGGACGCTACATCGCAATCTGCTATTTCCATGTGATTCGCTGGTCCCAGATAAGTCTATACCCACTATAGCACAAAAGACTAGCAGAAAGGCACGAATGCAACCACAGACGGATCAGCAACGGCCACCCTCTCATCTGCAGAATCAGCCAGTGGATAGCTCAGATGAGGAGGAGGAAATGTATTTGACGGAATTCCATCGCCGCCAGGCGGCACGGCAAGATCTTCAGGAAAGAGAGGAAGATACTCAAGTGCACCTAGACGATACTGTAGACCCAGGAATCACGCGAAGACAAGACATGGGAAGCACAGCTCCAACTAGTCCAGCACTTCAGGTCCAAATCCAACCGGCAGAGGAGGAGACAAGGCTGATGGACTCGTCAGTACCACTAACTGACCTGACCAACCAGTCTGACTCTTCTGAAGATATCGAACCTAGAAATGTGCGCCCTCAGCGGGAAAGACGACACCCAAACCAATTCACATATTATGGCCCTGGCACACCGGATCCACAGTGCATGCAGTACGATGTCAGTGGAATTTCCACGCATCGGGATAACTCTGGGTTGCCGCTCGCAGGTGCCCCAGTGTTCCAACCGCCTCCATTCAAAACAAATATCCCCACAATGTTCATGCACATGCCCATGCCCATGCCCATGTCTACGAATGGACACTTTCCTAGGCCACAGTGGCAACAGTAGTTAGCGTCCTGGATATAGATTATTTAATTAAGATTGAATTAACGGGTTTTGGGAAAGTTAGAGTGAAATTAGATTGTAGTGTTTACAAGGATAATAATGCCAGGAACAGGAGTGAATATTCACCCTTCAAAGTGGTTATGTTATTGTATGATTATGTTATGTTATGTTATTGTAAGGAAAGGGAAGGGTTAATGAGATAATGGATACCAGTGTTGGAAATGTGGTCATTCCTTGTATATATAGCCAAGGGCTAATAAAGGAATGCATTATTAGTTATTACCCTACAGTGTATTTTGGTTATAGTGAATTGTTTTAAATATTGTGCATGGATCCTACGGATTGGAAATTATACTCTGGTAGGAAAGCGCGCCTGCTGGTAGTATAGTTTCTCAAATGCGCCATTGAGACGTATATATAGGCTCATGCCTAGCACAAAAAAAAATTGATGCAATTCACATAGGATATGTTTTTCATAAATTATCATCGTCTATGGGTAGCCTGAGCAACGCTCTTTGCTATTCTCGGCTAGAGATGGATAGGTTATTATCAGTTCGACTGTGACTTTATTTTTCTTTTCATGCGATTCATCGATCCATTGTATATGCATTATGTGTTTAAGGTTGTTTTGGAGTATATTAGAGGAGCAACTATCGGTAGGTCAGAGTTTGTTGCTAGTTACGTCTCATTTTATTCTTGTATTGGTAGGTAGGATCGCGATGATCAGCTCAGTTCAACATATGTTTAATATAGAATTGATATCTTGCGGAAATGTCGAAGATGACATTTTTTTTTGGAGGGATGGGTGTAAGGCCCTGGAAAATAGGCCTCCCTCAAAATTTTGTATACATATATCCTATTTGTATTGTCATATATTTTACACACCAGTATCTTAAAAAGTTTGCACATTCTTCACTGCTTGCTGCAAAGATGCAGAAACCCAACCCCTGTTTCCAAGAAGTGGTGACTCATATTTCGCCCTCTCCCCAAAACGAAACCAAATCGAAGGCGTTGGTCATGTCAGTGGTTTCTGCCTGATAGCATCAGTTCTATACCTGATGCTTCACAGGAAACACTTATTCTGACCAGCCTCTTCATTTCTTTTTCAGGTAAGAAATTACAACTTTTAATCTCTTTCAATTCTGTCTGTCTAAGTTAATTATAATTGTTCAATTCATATATTACATTGTTGTGCGGCAACTCGTGTTTAATGAGTGAATGTTATTAGTGATATTAGAACCAATTAAGTGTATCTTATCAAACCAGACTTATCATGAGAGATGCAGGCTTAACATATGTATCTACGTGACATGTATCTATTGTATGGTGTTAGTTATGTTTATGAAGCATTTAGATTATATAATGGTTGTATTATATGGTAGTAGAAGTAGTAAATCTTTATATTCATACTAAGCCAAGCTAAACCAAATAGTGTGAACACACCTCATAATGTGTGTATGCTTAATGTGAGATGTATAGTGACGAGTTCATACCCCACTATACAAGAGTAGTAGTAAAGTTAATCCTGATACCAATTCAATAGTCTGTGCATTGGGAGAAGTTTCTCTGGTCTTTATCAGAGATAACTGTGACAT
Organism: Strongylocentrotus droebachiensis; assembly: GCA_035222895.1. Lineage (NCBI taxonomy): Eukaryota > Metazoa > Echinodermata > Echinoidea > Camarodonta > Strongylocentrotidae > Strongylocentrotus > Strongylocentrotus droebachiensis. Next base: position 3,033 of record JAVYIG010013800.1, on the reverse strand, counting down.
GCTATGACTAATGACTTGTGGTCAGCAGTAGTCCACCAACTGGACAAATGAGGGAATATCGTAGAAAAGAGAGAATTTGGGTTCATAGTTCAAGATTCAGGTCTTTGATAAATGAGTTTGTTATGAATTTGTAGTTTCTCTCTCTCTCTCCCTCTCTCTTTCGCTTTCTCTCATGTCTCTCTCTTTTACGCCCTCTCATTTCTGGTTTCTCTCTTTAACTGTTAATATCATATTTGAAGATTGAGTGTGATTTTGTTAGAGTATATTCCTTGTATCTTTTATTATACTTTTGTCACTGCATATAGAGAAGAGTTTTGTTAGAATTGAGAAAGTAATTTGGTATTATTTTAGAAAAGGATTTTAGGGTTATACTGCGACTATAGACAGGTCGGGATATTGGAGAAAGTTGGGTTATGGTGTAAAAAGACACAAAACGACTTTTAACTGGTTCACCTTGGTCTATAATTACAGTTAGCCATGTTTAGATTAGAAGATAAGCAGTCAGATGCCTATGCCAATGTTGGTTATGAACTTAGAGTAGCTGTGTTCATGGTTATATTTAATCCGTATTACTTGTATTTAGTCTCATTATTGGAATATGTTATTCCATGTTTATCTTTATGTTATTAAAGAGTTCTATACCTGATGCTTCACAGGAAACACTTATTCTGACCAGCCTCTTCATTTCTTTTTCAGAATTTATATTATTTACCCCGGCCCGGGTAACAATATAGAACAGGCTAATAATAGGGAATACAATTAGGATGGGATGGAGGTATAATCATTATAGCGTAGCCAGTTTTTTGTTTTTGTTTTTAATGGAGGGGGGGGGGGCACCCCAGTCACATTTTAAACAGACATAGACTACAATTTTCGCCCAAAAGTAATTAATGCTGACGAAATACATGTAAATAATGTTTTTAAATTCATTTTTAGGAGTCGAATGCCCCTGCCCCTGGATAAGCAAATGGTATAAGACCTATAAATGTACGTGTATGTGCATTTTGCTGTAATTCCCCCATTCTCGTGTTTGCCCCAAACTGAATTTCACCGAACACTGGAAGTGTAATGGTTACATTAATATAAACGAGAAAACAAAAATAACAAGAATTAAAAGAATAATAAATTCATTTGAACAAGTGAAATGTGTGTCAGTCAGGAGAGGTGGTTACCACCCCCCCCCCCCCCCCCTCCTCGCATTCAGCCCGCCGATACGACCTTATAGCAACCACTATTTTTTCGAGTGATATAAGGGTTCACAACATACGTAAACTTTCTTTTTGACTAAAATGAAATATAAAAACCTATCAATAAAGCGCAACATCAGAATCACAAATCGAACTACGATGTAAACGTCACGAACATTTGGAACAATTGCAATGCACAAATCCATTTCGCATTCCGAAGTAACATTTTCTATCAATCAACCCGTTGTGCAAAGTGCGGGCCATCTATAAATCCGTCACCCATAGTTCCACGCTAAACAAACTATGCGTGAAAAATAAACTCGTAAAATATTACGGCTAAGCAGAAAAAAATAATGTTGCCATGTTTCTATGTTTCTACCCCCAAAAGACTCACAAAATCGGTCAACGTCCGACTTGCAGAAAGTTTCACAAGCATGATTTCATGGCTCTGTTGTTCCCATTTGTCATGATGTGTCTTCTTATCATCGTCATGCACATTCTTCTTTTATCGGTTTGCCTCGCTTCATGCAATGTAGAATTTATTACCCTACAAGTACATCATTCACAAACTGACAAAACATGTTATTCTTTTCACCGGAAAGGCGGCTAATTTCTGCTGTACAGACATGTTGATTTTGCAGTCATATTTTCTTCGGATAGGTGATTTCAATATTCATTGAGGTAAATTTTATATTTGGGTAGGATAACATTCTACATGTCAAACGGATATTTATTGGACATAAACCTCGGAGTTTCAGATGATGGATAAGGTGGCATTATCATTAACCACAAGCAAATCCTCTTTTCAGCTTAAGCCTCATAAATCAGCTTTATTGATATGGGTCTCACAACACTGACGAAAACAGGATCAGTTCATTTGGCTGATATAACTTCGTTTGAAAAAATAAATGGTTTGATGGTTTATTTTACCTGACTGCTAGGGAAGCATGTATGTACTCGTACGTAAGCAACCAGGGGACCGACGACGGCTTAAAGTTCTCTCCCTTACCAAACGGCACTGATGAACCCACTTGGTATCGAATCCGGGTCCTGTTAGTTACGATCTATCACTGCTCTACCACTGAGCAAAACTGTGTAAATCATAATAGTGACTAAGTCAATCTTTCTCTTCAAACTGGACGCGTTTTCTTTTTCTACTGTAAGAAGAGGGGGGGGGGAGGGGGGGTCGAGGCCTTGGATTTAGGGGGCAATAACACAAGAGTCATAAGGAAGCCTTAAAGAATTCGCGGTCCAAGGAAACTCCCTCCTAGGAATAGGATTAAGGCCAGGTGAGATTAGGACAGGTGAAAAGAATGACGTTATGGGGAAAGTATTCCAAAAAATAAAACCGGATTTGCATACATAAACGGGATAAATTTCACTTCCGAACGCTGTTTCAGCGTAGAAAGATTTGACGAGAGTAAGAGGAGAAAGTGCATTCCCACTCATGCACAGTGAAAGCAAAGAAAAAGATGAAAAATATCTCTTAATTAAACTAGGAATACCAAAATTGTGTTGAAAACTCGTACCGTCAACCCTATCAAGAAAAATATTGCATTTCGCATAGAGAAAATTATGCTATTCCAATTTAACTCGGTCGTTTTCGGTAAATTTTTAAACGGAATATATTTTTGGAACATTCATTCCACAACAGTGCTCAAGTACATCCGTGTTCATGACCCGGGTTCATGACTTTATGATATTTCCATTGACCTACCGAAGAAGGTTAGTGACACACAGACATACCTGACTAGCAATGGAATGTCGATATCACTGTCATGAACCGCTACTAGATAATAGACGGATTGTCATCACAATAAGATGACAATGCATCAACCTGCGCATT
>JAVYIG010013799.1:0-45021 GCA_035222895.1 Strongylocentrotus droebachiensis | reverse complement strand
TTTATTACAGATTGAAGTGGATACAAATCATTTTCAAAGGGAATTACCCAGACTCCTGTACAGTTGAAGGTAATTTCAAGAGCAAAATGATTACGTTTACTCAGTGTTACACATAATAATGTTTCCTCTTTTGCCTGAAAACAAATCTTGGAAATATGGCCCTCTCAAATTTCAAATATATTAACGTACAAAGCATTTTTTTGTTTAATATTTAAAAAAATAAAAAAACACTCTGGATACCTAATTGCTAACCTACAGCATTTCCCTGTTTTATAAAGATGTGCTATAGGAGTACCGAAGCTGTGACGTCATAAAAATCGATTTTTAGAATTTCTCAATTTTTTCTTCATTTTCCGAAAGAACATCAAAAATAATGTCCAAATGTCGAAAACCAATTGAATATGTTATGTATTGGCTGAGATATGACCATCTGAATAAATATACTCCCCATAGGAACTCAGTGTTATATGCTCTGGCTCCTAATGGTTAGGAGCCAGAGCATATAACACTGAGTTCCCATAGGACATATATTCATTCAGATGGTCATATCTCAGGCCAATACTTAACATATTCAATTGGTTTTCGACATTTGGACATTATTGTTGGTGTTCTTTTGGAATATGAAGAAAAAATTGAGAAATCTAAAAAAAGATTTTGATGACGTCACACTTCACCACTCTATTGGGCGCAAGTCTTCCAATCAATCTGAAGCTTTATACAAACTCTCAACTCATTTTTTGTTTTCAGTTAAGTTAAGTTCAGTTTACTTGATTCAATACTTTCATTAAAATATACAAATGCAAACAGAAATTTGTAAGTATCAAATGATAACAATATGTAACATTCATTAGAATAACAGAAGCTAAGAAGAACAAGAAGGGGAAAATGTAAACATGTGCATTAATGAAAGTATTTGGAGACAAGACAGGAACTTAGGTAAAAAGTCTGTCTCCAGTGATTTTATGACCAAAAATATTTACATTTTATAAATTATTACTTATTTAATAAACAGAGTGAAAAAGGAATAATTGACTTACATACTTAAGTACAGAACTCTGATTGATATGAAGTTACATTTGATTTGAATCAATTAGAAATGTTTGTAAGATAAGGCCCTGACTTGAGAGTTCTATACCATGTGTATTGTTTGAACAGGATGTGTCCTGACAGAGCAAGAGGAGAGGTATGGTCAGACTGCTAGGCCAGACAAACCTCATGGTGATTTTGATTCCTTCAACTGGAGAGCCATTCTACCACCTGCCAAGGTAAGCTTGCTCGTACTGCTGCTGCTTCTTTTGCATACCTAACTACATGTATAAAACCAGAGAGTTTTATCACATGAAACTTTCTTGAATGGCAAACTAAGGTGATTGTCATTTAATTTTTTTTCTATGAAATCCCAGTTTCGATTTTGTTTTTGGGGTTCAGTTATTAAGGGCATGAAACTTTCTTGAATAATAAACAACAATGATTGTCATGGAAAGAAATACAATGAAACCCCAAAAATTCAGTCAGTATTTTCATTCAGTTATCAAGGGCTTAAAACTTTAGTGACTGTTAACCACTTTCAAAAGTCAAGAATATTTCATGTGTGTGAAGTTTTGTGGTTTTACAATTATTCAGTTACATGGGAACCTTGTCACAGCAAACTCCTTAGGACCAAAGAAGTTAACTTGCCTGGCTAAAGACAATAGACTACAAAGAAGAGGAACAAGGATATTGCTTTCTTTTAATGAGAGTTTATTTTTTCTTTAAAATGGGGTTCACTGTTAGTTATTTAGCTCCATTTAAAATTTTAATCTGTATCTAACAATTGTTTTTAATACATAAAGCTTTTTATCTTGAAATTCAAAACATGATCATTAATTTTATGAATAGGATATCACAGGACACTGCTTTATGAAGGTTGACTTTGAAGAAGAAAAAGAAGATAGACAATGATTCAAGATTTGTCTAAATCTAAGTGGTGATACATGTTTGTAAAAAGCATGTTTGTCCCATTGTGGGTTAAGAAAACTTGTGCGCTCTGTGTGTTTTCCATACTTAAAGATAAAGTTGAGTTCTGGCCATGCGATTGCATTGTGAAAGAAATGGTGTAGAATCGATCAGAAAAGGTTGATCATCTTGCATATAAGTATTGGTGTGTAATGCAAGGTTCTGGAATCATCAAAATGATAAGAAATTTAGCCCAGTCTTGGTAAAGTAACGAGCACTGTACACAGAAAGATGTATATGGGACTACATGAACATGTGGCATAAAATTTTGTCCCGCTTTTTATGCTGTTAAATGCCATATTTATAATATTAAGGCATTTGAAGAGCCATGCTTTTCAGGGATAATTTTCCATCTGATGTTCTTCCACACTTGCATAATAACAATGATAACGCCCACAAATTATTTTGTACACCTCTTCCCAGAACTCAACCCTCTCTTTAAGTTGCTTTGCCATAAAAGATAGACTTTGTCTCTTGGTCCTGCCCCCATCTCATGTTAATTGTAGCTTCAACTGGAGAGTACATTTAGATATGTCTTGATGTGGGATACAGAATTAAGAATCAATGTCTTCTGATTGACTTTTTCTAGCTTTCTGCCCACAAGAGACATCACTACAGAAAGGATGCATTGACTAACATCGGACCGGTCACTCACGTCCGATTGACCATGAAACCAGATGGAGGCATAAGCAGACTCAGACTGTGGGGGGCGCATGTCATCCAGAATCTGAATGAATATTCACTCACTCAGTGACATGATAGTAGAGAAGCAGATGGAAGATTTTTATATTAATATTTTAACAGTAACATTTAACATAATCCTTCATTGCCAGAAATGTATTCTGAGCAATTTCTATTCTTCTTTTATATCTGCTTTGCATCTGGCATCTTCTGTAATATTTTGTCCTAAGTAGATGTAATTACTGACCTGCTCAATGATGTGTCCCTCGAGTTTCAAACATATTCTAGACTTATTCTCTGTTCTATTAAAAATCATTGACGTAGTTTTCTTGACATTCATGCAAAGCACTTTATACAAATCCACAATGGTATTATCTGCATTGTAATCAGTATTAGTGTTTGCTTTGAAGGTATTCAATTAAAGTAAGCATCATTATTATTTCCATACATGTATTCATATTTCAATTATCCATTATTGCACTTTTATATTGGCATTTTCCTGAAAATATTTTGTATTATGTTCAACTCTTTCTCAATTTGTTTTAAATTTCACATTCAAGTTTATGTTTTTGTCTTAATAGAATTGTTTAATACATGTAGATGTGACAATTTCCACCAATAGTACTTTGTAATGTCCTTAATAAATGCAACCCTGCTGCATGTCATAGTGATGTATTTTATCATTTTTGTTTTGTTTTAGAAGACCTTCCAAATTGTACATGTATATCGAGCATAGTTTAAGGACCATAATGTGAAAATTTGTCTTTCTTAGTTACATATATGTAAAGTGATATCAGTTTTTTGCTTTTTAAAAGTAGTTTTATACACTTAGAGAAAGGTGATTGTTTGACCTCTAAATTTGAACAATGTGACTATAGGTTGGTAGGGGTCTTTTTTGTGTGTAGATGAATTATTATATAATATTGACTGGGCCTTGAAGGAGATACAAATTATATTGCCCAAACTAGACTCATATTGCCCCAGGGTCATAGGCGAGGGCAATATGGGTCTTGTTGAGGGCAATATATGTGGTATCTCCCAAAAGTTTAGTTAAGCCAGTCAATATTTTTATTGTTATCCAAATCAGACATCTAGAGCAAATACATAAATCAACCATGACAATCTCAAAGAACTGAACAAACTTTGTCAACCAGCAGTGCCTGACGAATTTTTTCGATACAATAGATAAATAATAAAAATATTGACTGGCTTAACTTTCGGTAGATACCACATATATTGCCCTCACAAGACCCATATTGCCCTCGTCTTTGACTCGTGGCAATATGAGTCTAGTTTTGGGCAATATAATTGGTATCTACCGAAAGTTAAGCCAGTCAATATTTTATAAATATTCTGTATGATTAACTTTTGGATACGATCCCATGCTGAAATCTATAAGATTACCCCCATGTACCATAACCAAGGTGTAATCATGAAACCTAATTCTTTGAATCATATTGTATTTAATGACTGCTTATTTACATACAGAGATATTAAATATATGAAGATATGATATTAACATTCTTGACTGATTTGATTATATTGGTGTCTGTTGAGATGAGAAGAATTAAGTGTCTGTGTATTAAAGACATGTGTATAGGTCACTCCTCAAGAGACCTCAGGGAATGATAGTTAAAAAATAAAGATGAGAAAAGAGAGGGAGAGGTGGAGCAGAGAGAGAGAGAGAGAGAGAAAGAAAGATAGAGAGAGAAAGTGATGGAGAAAGCGTGATAGAGAGAGAAGGTGATGGAGAAAGAGTGATAGAGAGCGATAGTGATGGGAAAAGAGTGATAGAGAGAGAAAGTGATGAAGAAAGAGTGATAGAGAGAGAGAGAGAGAAATAGTGATGGAGAAAGAGTGATAGAGAGAGAAGGTGATGAGAAAGAGTGATATAGAGCGAGAGTGATAGAGAGAGATAGTGATGGAGAAAGAGTGATAGAGAGAGATAGTGATGGAGAAAGTGATAGAGAGAGATAGTGATGGAGAAAGAAAGATAGAGAGAGATAGTGATGGAGAAAGAACGTTAGAGAGAGATAGTGATGGGGAAAGAGCGAAAGAGAGCGATAGTGATGGGAAAAGAGTGATAGAGAGAGATAGTGATGGAGAAAGAGTGATAGAGAGAGATAGTGATGGAGAAAGAGTGATAGAGAGAGATAGTGATGGAGAAAGAGTGATATAGAGCAATAGTGATGGAGAAAGAGTGATAGAGAGAGATAGTGATGGAGAAAGAGTGATAGAGAGAGATAGTGATGGAGAAAGAGTGATAGAGAGAGATAGTGATGGAGAAAGAGTGATAGAGAGAGATAGTGATGGAGAAAGAGTGATAGAGAGAGATAGTGATGGAGAAAGAGTGATAGAGAGAGATAGTGATGGAGAAAGAGTGATAGAGAGAGATAGTGATGGAGAAAGAGTGATAGAGAGAGATAGTGATGGAGAAAGAGTGATAGAGAGAGATAGTGATGGAGAAAGAATGATAGAGATAGATAATGATGGAGAAAGAGGGATAGAGAGAGATAGTGATGGAGAAAGAGTGATAGAGAGAGAGAGAGAGAGAGAGAGATAGAGATAGTGATGGAGAAAGAGTGATAGAGATAGTGATGGTGAAAGAGTGATAGAGAGACGGTGATGGAGAAAGAGTGATAGAGATAGATAATGATGGAGAAAGAGTGATAGAGAGAGATAGTGATGGAGAGAGAGTGATAGAGAGAGAGAGAGAGAGATAGAGATAGTGATGGAGAAAGAGTGATAGAGATAGTGATGGAGAAAGAGTGATAGAGAGACGGTGATGGAGAAAGAGTGATAGAGAGAGAGAGAGAGAGAGAGATAGTGATGGAGAAAGAATGATAGAGAGAGATAGTGATGGAGAAAGAGTGACAGAGAGAGATGGTGATGGAGAAAGAGTGATAGAGAGATAGTGATGGAAAAAGAGGGATAGAGAGCGATAGTGATGGAGAAAGAGTGATAGAGAGAGATAGTGATAGAGAGAGAGAGAGAGAGAGAGAGTGATGGAGAAAGGGTGATAGAGAGAGATAGTGATGGAGAAAGAGTGATAGAGAGAGATAGTGATGGAGAAAGTGTGATAGAGAGAGTTAGTGGTGGAGAAAGAGTAATAGAGAGAGATACATATAGAAAGAGAAAGGAGGGGGGGGGGGGGACTTGAGAAGAAGATGACGGAAACCCTTCCAGAACCCTACCCTAACTCTATATTATATGGCCCAGTTCTCTCGCACTGCCATCCTCTTCCTAATTTCATTGCCCCCCCCCCCCCCAACACCAGGCACACCAGTGTCCCTTTTGGTGGGACACACTCTACGCACTTGGTAGTCATAATTGGTAAAAACCAATCCATTATATGCACCACTACTGCATTTTCAAATAGATCGTGTAATTAGCTCTTTTGTAAAATTGCCCTTCATGGGGCTTTATCAGCTACATCATTAGTCTAATTATTCGTCATTAAATTATTCTAATATGGTTTCAATCTGATAGAGTAGATAGCAATTCCTAGAGTTCATTTTCATCCAAACTGCACAGCAATATCATGCTTACACTTAATTCAGGAGCTCAATTAATTCGTCCTAATTTTTTTTTTTAAATCAGCGACCGAGGACAAACGGAAATATTTTTAACATTAATGAATACCGAGACATATTTTTTTCTTCGAGTATCGACCCCAATTAAAGCGACGCCCCTGAAAATGGATGGTAGCCATCTTCCAGCCCCCTTTTACAGAGGATCTTGTCAAAGGGCCCATCGATTTCTAGTAATTAATGTTCCTAATATGAATATTCTCAATTCGTATCAATTATCCCTCGATACACGAGAGACACTTTATTGCTTCATTATTTTGGATCACGTGATATTATTGAACCCGTCGTATAATTATTAATTTTCATGAGAGCAATAACGTCCTCGATTGAGTGTGTACATGACCAATTAAGCGCCCTTTCGTGTGTACCTAATAGATCACTTTTCCAAACAGACACACGCGATCATTATTTGATTCTTCTTACAGTGTCGCAGTGTATAGCTCAATCGTAACCCGAACATTCTGTTTGGGGGTGGGCAATCGGATGATGCACAATGAATATCACTACAGGCGAGCGCGGATAATTACTCAGACAAACACTGAAATATAAACAGGTTTGCCAATTAAAGACCCGAGATACCCTCACATCGTATTTGTTCGAAAAATCGATATTAACAGTATGACTTTAATCAAGCAGCGTGCATATAATCACCCTGGATTTAATTCTTCATTGTCTTGCTCCGTTCTCCATTGTTGTATTCACCGTGAATAGATAATCATTGTCTTGAATTGGAAATGGCGATTGCAAGAAAAAGAAAGAAAGAAATGGGTTATTTCTTATTAAATGCTCCGGCTGTCAAAAATTGTTGTGATTTAAAATGTATAAGATATAAAAATCAGCATTATAAAAGACGAGTTATCTTAACAAAACCAACAGTCCAATTTTCCTTGGGGCAGTTGATACTTGATAGAATATAGTTTCATGGGGTTGGTATTTCAAAGGGGTGATAGTGCGGTGCATTCAGCTCATACAAAGTCTTAAAATATTTTTGTTTGAATTAAGTTGTTTTATTATGAAACACATCATTTTAATTATTTGGAAGAAAAAAAGTTTAACTTGCAGCACTTGCGGCCTCGAATTACAAAAGGTAGCTCTGGGGTTTGTATTCCACCAGACCTCTATACCCTAGCGATGGTGAGCCTCTGGTACGGGGAACTCCGGATCCCCCATGTATCTGAATTCTGGATGAGCCATTCGGATTCAACACTTTTTAAATGTATTCACGTAATCACGTCCCAATCGTCATCCATTCGTTGTTACTTGTTAGGTGGTCGCTTCATTTCCCTTTTTTGGATCAAATTCGTCTCCCGATTTTCATTCATGGTATATCTTTATCCTCGCACACACACTCAAATTCTCCTTGCTATTTTTTTGTCCCAGTTTCTCCCCCTCCTTCTCATTTTGAACGTTATTTTTTTTGCTATCGCTTCCTTTTTCCCTCTTGACCTCCCAAAACTCGCGCTCTCACTCTCTCTCTCTCTCTCTCTCTCTCTCTCTCTCCCTCTCCCCCTTCTCTCCCCTCTCTCTCTCTCTCTTTCTCTCTTTCTTTCTCTTTCTCTCAGTCTCTCTCTATCTCTCGGATACACTATTTACCTTAATAAAACGGGAACGTATAGAGACCGAAAGAAAAATAACGAACAATAATATTGCATTTTTTCTATATTATTTTGTCTCTTTATGATTTATTCAAAACTAACTAAATAGGTGGGTTACAAACTTAGCATGAATGGAATCCACTGTACTCTTCATAAATGCGTTGATATAGAATCATAACTGTACAAAATAAGTAATGGATATCATATTGTCATATAAATTGTACATAATCAAGTTTGGTTATATATTGCCATTGATATAATTCATTTACAAGTTGCGTTATGTACATGTATTTTTTGAAATATCTATTGTCAACTAGCATTATTTTATATCATTAAGTATAATAGTCATTGGTATCAATATTCAGAGGCCATGCTCTATCCTGGACGGATGACTGATTAAGGAACTACATTACTTCCGCGTTTAAACGATTATACATCATAATGTGTTATAATTAATAGCATAAACCAATTTACCGCTCTTTGGGTAATTATATCAAACAGGGTCTGACTACTACAAGAAAGCCTTTATTTAGACCGAAATCATTTATAAAAAGAGACCGAATGGACGTCCAAAACGATGTGTGCCTGCACGAAACGTTTTGTGATGCTCCATTCACATTGTTAGACATAAAGAAAGCAGTTTTAAAGCGGACCTTAATCTATACAGATGAGCCGTATAATTTTGTTCTAACGTATAGTATTTTGCTGTTAGCATTATATACATTTTTTGTTTATAAATATGAAGTGCATGATTATATTTTTATATTGTTATATAACGTGTTGATAATATGCTCTTTGATTACGACTACAGAAAAGCCTTTTTCTAGCTTTACATTTGGCAAATAATAGTCGTTTCTTCTAGTTTATCATATCAGTACAAATGTACAAAATGTAGTTTAGCTATTTGAAGTATAGCAAAGGTCTATCATAATTGATTTGTGGGACATAATTATAGTAGAAAACATTGTTTGTTTTATATTGCGCACAATTAAGTCAAACTCAAGTTGAGTTTGTACTCAACCATCAGACATTAACACCCATGCCAGGACAAGTATCTCGTTCGAAATACCATTCGGACAATATCCGTACTCGAACAAAAATGTCTACCGGTACTCCTATTTATACCCTCTGAAGAAAAGTGTCTATATCTTTAATAATGCTATTCATACAGGAAGTGATTGTCCTGTGATATTTGTCATAGGTATAGTCGATTCTCCTGCAGTATAGCTGTCCGGAGATAACTATCCGGAGACATTTTTCTAGTGTATAGTTGTCCTAGAATCCCTTAAACGACATCAAACCATCAACATTAATGAAATGCCTGACACTTTCTTTTTGTTTTAATATTTCAGTTCGTCCCAGCTTAGTTCTTAAATCCACTCCAACCAAATCCTTAGTTAGCATATTTCACACACTGCCTTTTCTTGCACTATGAGTAACAAACGGCTTCACAATATGCTCCACATGAATTTGGGCCTCTTAAACAATGATAGATGACGTCACTCATAACGACTATTTATAAATTCAAGGTTGAAGGACAACCCATAATTAACATAAATGGAATGGTAGGAATGCATTAGCTTAACTGAATGAATATTATAAATTCATATCACCAGTATGTCAATAAAATTAATGAAGCATTCGTCAGTAACTTTAAGACAGGTAGATCATTCCGCTTAAAGAGATCTTGATTATTGATTGACCTCCAAATCTTGCAGAGTTGATCGACTCGAACTCATTATTGTATTATGACTGGCACAGTTATGAGACGTATGGTTTGATGCTCACTACTTGCTGACCAATATACAGAAGTAATTTAATGCATTTTTGAGACTTGCTTGCACAAGCTTCACTTTTTAGAACGTACCACTGTTTTAAAACATGATTTACTATATATAGGTATGAGGTCATTGTGACTTTCTTCTCGTTCTATATTTACTCTTCAGTTTATCTTTATAAGTTTAACAAAATAAATATAATGATGACTTTTATTCATGGGAAAACATGAGGAATTGATCAAAGACATATAAGTTATGTGGAATTACCCAACATTTAAATGACCATTAATCCCGCCATTACTGAATTGATAAAATAATGTTAATGTCCCTAAGAAGAAGGGCGTATTTGGCATTTAATGGAGCAAAATTGAACTCAGTAGCTTAACAAAGTTCGCCCAAGATTTTACATTTAGCACCAATACAATATTTGACATGTTTGCAGACAGGAATAAATTAAATATCATATTAAATCGCAGGAGTGTGTGGAAGATTTTTTTATAAAATCGTAAAGCAAAGCTTTTTTTCGTATAGTGAACAAACTATATCTTTTACATTACAGCTAATGGCCAATTGCATTTAAAGTGCTTTTTCAACTAATTATACATCATGTACATAGTGAACTGCACGCGTTAAGCATATCCAACTAATTCCATAATGAAAAAAAATCTAATTATTATCACCTTGAAAACACGCGAGCAAATTTTGCAAGCTATAAAAAGGATTATGAAAACAAAACATACATACTAATGACACATAGGAGACGGATAGATGAAATGGTTTTAAAGTCTACCGCTATTGATTATTGGAGACAGCTAGCTACTGAATTCTGTAAAACAGAGCAGGCAAAATTAATACATCCCCGGCACATTGTATGTCATCTTAATTAGACTACTTATTCGATCTAATATATCACCATAATGAGTATAGACATTGTACAGTCTCAGCAAGGGGGTAGTAATACCACTGCCATCATGATCATGCATGCGTATAGGTTATATATTTGCATTTTTAGCACAGATGTGTGGGCTGAAACACAATTTTCTGCAGTATTTGACGTGTGTTGTAAACATATGATAACTTATGTAACGATTTGTCTTCGGTTACAAACCAATATTCAATAGTGTAGATAATTATAGGCCTAATGATCATTAATTGGAACCGTAATTTCTGTTTAAATTCATGTATTAATTAAAAGGGATACACATTATATTGCACTACAAGTTTTAATTCGAATAATGTAGGCAGAGTATATGTCCTGAAGTCAAAATGCTTGCCTTTTCTCTCTAAATAATAAATGTATATAATGAGAGTATGTCTGATCTGCGGCTTTGCTGATAAATTCAAAAGGAAATTTCATATGATTAGGCTCATTGTGAGCAGGCGCTGACCTTTTAAGAAAAACCAATTCACTTCTTATGTGAGAAAAAAAGAGTGATAGGGATATAAAGGTGCAAAGCTTTTGTGAGCATCAACTCTGAATGAAAGGATAGGCAGGTGATACGAGTTTCATTAGAAAGCAAAGAAACGACAACTGCAAATATTGGATTTTATTGAGATTATAGATTCATCATCCTGATTACGAGGCACAAGTCTGTCTGCTTCGACGAGAAGAGAAAACAAAATGATTAGAAAGAATCGGGGGGGGGGGGGACCTGAAATGATATCATAACAAGATCTTTTTGCCCTGTTCATCTTAGAGTGATGAATGGTTATGCCGATTGACCTAATAGAGGCGAGAACGATGTTCGTGCCTTCTGTCATAAAATGTACACTCCAAAAATGAAGATCTATAAGATAAACACCCTTTTATCGTTTTCCTCTCATTCTAATTAAAGCAATCTTATGAGCAATTATGGTGATATGATTGCCTCTCAGCCAGGCTTATTTGTATGAGAAACATAATTTGTAAAAATTCCGCATCTGATTCTAAATCGATTTTTTTTTAATTAACAAAATTTCATCCTGGAACCAAAATAATGCATCACAATGATATCAATGGGCTTACACAAAATGTCCAAGAAAAAGAAAGGCCAACGACATCAAACCCCCCACCAACGTATCATACAATTCAAAACAAAACAACGACAACAAAAATATCTCTCTTCATGAGCCTACAGAATTTCAGCAACTGATAATTCAATATATTATTTAGGATGATGATCAAATTATATGATAAGCATCAGACAAGCCGTGAGAGTACATCATTGTATCAGTCTCGACACTACGAAAATACATCAGTTTCCTTATTTTAAATTTAGTGTAAATCAAGATAAACATTACCCTCTTTCAATATTAAAATCGTTAGTGATACATGTTTTAGGGACACTTAAATTGATTAACTGGTTGCAGCAAGGTCAAAAAAATCCACTCGCTTTCTCTTTTCGGGTTGCTCATTGATCGGTTGATAAGTATCGCATGTTCATAAAAGCCATTGCTTACACGCTAACATTGATATGGATGTTATTTTCAGTGTTGGCTATAATTATGGCTTTAATTGTTATTCAGATATCCTAATTTTAAAATACATTTTACCCCTCAATTCAATTATTCAACTTCCATAAAGTTCTCCTTAAGCTATTTTCAGCCCCTTATGGAATTATTAATGTAAGTATATACCAGTGAATAAATTGATAATATATTGCAACGGGGAAAATAAATATGACAAATAACTTAAGGTAACTTTCACTATCAAATCCTTCTCTTGGATAAGTTTTATGCGAATACATGACAAAATGACCGCTGAATAACCACATAATTATATTTATATAATAAGTTTTTTGTTAGAATTTTAGGGCAATCAGGATCGGGGCCCGAACCAAGACCAGCACCTGACCTGCGCTCTGGTGCTGATGCTGATTAGATGATGGTGGTTGGATGATGGTGGTAGTTGGATGATGGTTTACCATGCTTTTATTACACTCAGCCAGCAGCACTCTCTCGTCCGACACATCCTTCCGTTATCACCTACAACCATTCCGTGTCTTTGTTCGGTCCCGTTTACAGGCCGGTGAAATATTTTAAAGCATTTTTTCCCCGCATTGTATTATACCCTGTTCATTGCGAAAATCATCCATTATGTGGCGCATTTATTCATCGCTTCCTCCTGTTTGACGTCAGTTTAGATAGAAGTTTTGTTTGTTACTGTTGTTGTTGTCTTCTGTAAAATGCACGACGACGCCTGTATGCTGGTGTATGGTGACATGCCCACGCCATGCAGCACGCAGAATATCAAGCGAGATAAGAAAACAGCACATGATGTTGACGAGTTGAAAATATTAATTGACAAAACAAAAATGAAAAAACTCATGAAATAGCATTCGTCGACTTTAAGAATACTAACATCAACATGCAAAGGATTCTTTTAATATACATGCCCTCAATATTTCACAACGTTGTATAAAAAGAAAGAAATGGGGAGATGGTTTATACACGTATTTATCTTTTCTAAGTGGAAAAAAATGAAACACGTCAAGGCTTAATAATGGAATTACTATTCTGGGCCCCGTCTTCTAAAGAGTTGCGATTGATCCAAATTATGTCATTTAATCAATCGCAAGTTTGCAGTCCCCTAGCTAGCTCTTATGTACATAGTTGCGATTGATATCAATCGCATATAAGTTGCAATTAATCGTAGCTGTTTATAAGACGGGGCCCAGAATTTTATAGAAGTGGTAAAAGCGAGGAAAGAGTTTTTACGCATTTGAATCCATAGATAGCATATTTGATGGAGTGCATTTAATATGCAAAACATACCATTGCGTATATTATGTTCAAATGTCTTAAACGCGCATCGTCTCTACGGGATAAAGCATTAAGCATTTGACTATGGTTTTAAGAAGTATACAACGGTTCACACAAAGATAAATGCCGCGTGCTATGGCGTGGAATAAGGAGCCTCGATAAACATCTCCTAAATAATATTGCGTATCCTTCTCATTTATCTAAACAAAATGAACGAAAAAAAAAAAAAGCGTACGAGGTATTGATCGAACACAATCTTTCGTCTCCTAAATTTCTTTTCCTTGTCATCTTTTAAAAGTAGAACTATGCTTCCGCTTGCTGTCATAATTCATGTTCCTGTGATGAATCATTTCCACTGGTAGCAATCGGATTATCCCATCGTTCAAGAAACTTCAAGAAAGTTCTTCCGATTCAAACCTTTAACTTCGTATTTAACCTTCTTGCAAACTATTACTTTAGGATAGGCGAATCTAGTCTTATTTCCTTTATCTTTAGCACAGACACTGAGTTTCAAAGTGCTTTTTCCTCGCTAGGATGTTCAACTAAGCTCTCTACGTCGATCGAAACCAATCAGTAGGGAAGAATTGGCACAGGACCTCTGCCAATCTACAGACACGCATGTCAAGTCCAGTTTACATAACTCGGCTACCTACCAGTAACCATTGGCAAGGAAATTTGGCACATCGGCGGTTTTCAACACCTTGTTCCACTTTTTCTGCCCTTCCGATTCTTTCCCCGAAGACGAAGAAGCACCGGCCGCGGCGGCACCTGCAACAGCAGCAGCAGCAGCACCCGACGAGGTTTTAGTCGCAGGTTTCCTGGATGGTTTCACGCTGAAATCCTGCCTGGTGAGGTTCTCCGGAATCTCCAACTCATCTCCCCACTTCTTCAGATCTCTCTCCTTTGGTACCACCTTATCTCCAATCTTCAAATCAGCCTTCTGCACGCGATTCTCATACTTGCCAACCAGGTCGTATTTCTCCGTGTTGATTTTCTGATTCTCAGGAACCTTCTGCGAATCATGTTTCTTCTTAATAGGTTTCGCTGATAGGAAGTTCTTGCCGTCCTGCTTCCAATACTGGTTATTATCAATCCAACCGGTGACGTTGGTTTGTTTCACAATTTTATTGTTCGTCGCATCTCCGGTGTCGATTTCCTTCCTCCATTTATCTAAGGCTTGCTCGTTGGGAACGATCTTGCCCTTTATCTTGAGTGGTTCGAGAGTCTTCTTGGCGCGATACTGCTCGGGGATTCCCTCTGTTTGAGGGGTGAGAGTCTCTTCTTCCTCTTTCTTATCTTCACTGATAGGCTCCTGTTTCTTGTTCCTTGCATGATGTTTGCCCTTGGTCGGTGGTGACCCACGGTTCTGTAGCTTGCCAATCCACGATGGTCGGTATTGCTTGTTGCCGTAGACACGCTCCCAAGCCTTGTCGAATCGCTCAGACCCCACACCATCCTGGACTTGTGCAACCTTTTCGCGAGCTTTTCGGAGTGTGCTCTCCATTTTCTCGCGAAGGAATGTATTCTGCGAACCATGGAGCGAGTTGGCCTCGTCGACACCTTTCTTCGTCTCTCCACTCTTCTGATCCATTCCATTGGGCATTTCGGAAATTAAAATCCCCTCCAAAAGAGCAGCTGGATTGTTAAAAATCACACAAAAGGAGCGAGGGTGATTTGATAGAATTGGCTCAAATTATTAATCTCGAACCCCGGCAAAAACATCAACGATTCAATCAACTGTTAAAAATCCATGCGACTTGCCTTTATTAATTTTTTACAATGCAGAGGTAACAAAGAATTTGCAGGTCTGTCAGCCCGTGTGCCTTTGTTCCGTGAAGATTTTTATTGAAATGTGTCAGAAAGGCACCTGTAATGTCGACTGAATGAAGTATTTGACCAATTTTGATTGTCGACGACCAAGTACAAGCCGTATGGGACCGCTGTGTGGTAACCGAGCAGGTGGAAGCCAGTCCTCCGTACGTCATAAAGAGCGCGCTTGCTTGGGTACCATAATGTTCGCTCTAGCAACGGACTAACACACACTCAATTTACGATGGCAGGTTCAATTATGAGCAAAGAAAACTTCACCATGAAAGACAATCAAATTGTAACATGGCGCATGCGCATTGATTCGATGGAATTGTGTCATTGACTAATTATTGTGAGAGGGATCATTCTTTAGTCGAACATGGCTTTTTTCTTGAAATAATAGTTTGCAAAACGAATTGCGATACTCCTTCGGCTTGAATCTGTTTTGAATTACTTTCGACATTTTGTATCGTCTCGTTTTATTTATACTCTCTTCTTCTCTTCAGGGAAGTTGTCTCGACAAAACCTTGTTACTTTGTTTTACAGCTGTGCCCAATTTAGTTCTGTCATCATTCATTTGTATAT
The DNA here is from genome assembly GCA_035222895.1 of Strongylocentrotus droebachiensis. NCBI lineage: Eukaryota > Metazoa > Echinodermata > Echinoidea > Camarodonta > Strongylocentrotidae > Strongylocentrotus > Strongylocentrotus droebachiensis. Next base: position 29,247 of record JAVYIG010013799.1, on the reverse strand, counting down.
AAATTATATATATTACGTTTATGTCATTCAAATGTATTTATGTATGAATTTGCATGTTTTTATCTGATGTATTTTTTTTAAAAACAAATATTTAATTCAAAGATGGAATCTAAATAAAATGAATTGAGTTTAATTGACATTCTTTCTTTAATTTCAAACCTTATTCTACCAGCCGTTTTATCTTTGTCATTTTATCAAAATGTCAAATGTGTTCACATTTTTGTCTTTTATTAATATCGAGTAACTGGTTAGTGATATATTTGCTACTGTTATATAATAATAGGTATGATTTCTATATATACCGTTCGTCTCCAGAAAAACTATACACTTTTGAAATGGCTGCCGAATAAAAAATTAATATGATTCTGTGGAAAAGTTGTATATGTATGGAAAGCTCATAAACTCAACTTTCATATGACACCAAAAAGTCCGAAAATAGTTCATGTTTGGGTGAGCACTGCTCACTTTTGTAAAGGGTATGAAAATTAGGTTGCGCAGGAATTAGCCTTCCAATTTGTGAGAGGTAAATCCTTTTGAGCTTACACAATTGAGGGTGATATGATACATTCATTGGGAGGCGCGATAGCTCAGTCGGTAGACCAGTGGTCTCGTAATCTGGTGACCCGGGTTCGAAACCAAGGCGATGCGCTAGTGCCCTTTGGTGAGGCATTAATCCTCACTACCAGGTCCCTCGGAGAGGACCTAAAGCCGTCGGCCGTCTGGTTGCTTACTTACAAGCATTTATGCTTTCTTAGCAGTCAGGTAAAATAACCACCACCACTTCAACCACTTCAAGATTTGCTCAGTGAATTTCATGGTTTATTAAACCAAACTTGTATGCATGAGTGAACCGGAATTGCATTTTTTATTCTAGCATTGTAACTTTCCCTGGTAGACTCAGTGGTGTGTTCATGGGAGTCAGGACGGGGTGATGGTACATGTTGTAATTTCCATGTTACAAACTGTTATTTTTTACATCTGTGACTTTGAATGAAAACCTTCACCCCACATTTCAACTATTGTAAGACTAGTCGATTCCGCCGTGTTGTTCATGTTGTTTTGCCAAATTTAGGAAATATTATAACACGGTAATAATAACGTTATTTGACATCTTGTTCAGCTACAATAATACCACTTGACATTAAATCAATTTAGAACATGAATTTGGTGCACAGAGAAGTCGACAACATTCATTCCTCCATCTCACATCACATTAAAAATTGATATAACGGTTTGGTATACGAAGATAAGTGAGTTATTTATAGGTATATATTTTATATATACATTAAATTGAAATAATTTACTTGCCGTTTGCTAAATATTTTAAACGACGACGGAAGGTATAATTTTATTCCTTTTCTTTTTTAATTTCGGGCATATTAATTTTAGGCCCTGTGTGAAAAACAAATATTTCTATGCCAGCGCAATATTGTATTACTTTTGAAGAGTTTTATCATGTTTATTTCGACGTTGTGACATGTGTAATCTTCTTCATAAACAAATATGTAGTTCTCTAAGTACTTAAAGGGAAATCAAACTTTAATAGCAAGCCACTCTAAAAGAAAACAGAAAACCAGAAAGCAGTCTAGCTAGTGACAGTTTGAACGAAATCGGCCAAAAAAAATCGAGAAAGTTGAGAATTTTTGACAGTATAATTAAATCCAACATGGTTTGATAAAATAAAAATGAAATCGTTTGACAAAGTAGTAACATAAACATGAAAGTGAGAAAGTTGCACATTACTGTAGGCCAATTGCTTAAAAGGCATATGGCAGGTTTGCACGATATTATCAACAAATGAACGAAACGGGTCTGTAATCTGATTGATATAATCTTATATGATGGGCTGGCTGTACATCGACAAGGATGGTGAGTAAAACAAAGAAATAAAGTTGTATGTCCTGTTCTTTGAAGTGATAGCTTACGTTATCGGTAACGGTTGATGTGATAAACATGTATACATTCATCATTAGGTTTTGATTATATAATAAATATATTTAAAGAATATTTTTTTAAATAGAAGCTGAAAACAGACGTTAATGTGCCCATGACTTGAGCCATAATGCATGGCCGTCCAGAGGATTTTTTATGATGGGGACCGGGGTAAAATGCAATAAATTATTGAAAGTTTATTGCATTTTCTGTTTTTTTTTTATTTATGGAAACTGCCCCCTACCCTAGCCCCCGCTGCGTACAGTCATTGTTCAGTGACAAAGCAATGGCCTCGTAACTGTGAGGCCCCAGGATCAAAACCGTGTCGATGTGCTATATTAGTGCCCTTTTGTGAGGCATTAATCATCATTACTGTCATTTATGACTTAAGAGCGTACGTCCCCTAGTTGATAAGCATACACATGCTTTAGCAGTCACGCAAAGCACACATTGTCACAGTATTATTCAATAAAATCCGAGAATGTATACTATTATCTAGATCTATTATTTTTTAATTATTTTTAAAATAATTCCATAAACTGGGGTAAAACAAAAATATTCCAACTATGTGAGCGACAGTGTATAATGATCACATTTTTCAAACATCAAAAACTTTCTCATTATTTGTCCGATTTATTTCAAACTAGTTTGCCATTCTGTTTCTCTTACTTTTCTTCTTTCATAAAAACTGGACTTATTTCAAAGGTTGGAGTGCCCTTTTGGCGTCATTGAACAATTTATTGTCACTTGGCATTGAGGTAATATGCGAATGATTTTACTTTTTAGGGAGCAAGACTGGAATGAATGAATCCATATATAAGGATTTCTTACTTTTAAATCACAAATGCCTCAGTAGTTCGTATTTCCTTAGCCTGGAAAATGGAAACCTTGTTTAGAGTTCAACGGATTTTAAGTCATTGCGTTTCTAATGTTAATCGGCATGACTCCTTAAAGATAAAGTTGAGCCTGGTTCCTATGGTTACGGTCATTTTGAAGATCGAACTAAACCAGCCTTACTATATTATTATCATGACCATTTTATATTCAGGCTCTCTTTTCCCTACACGCTCTTCTCTCTCTCTCTCTCTCTCTGTCCCTCCTCTCTTTCTCTCTCTCTCTTTCTCTCTCTCTCTCTCTGAATCTCTATATATATATCTGATTCTCTCTCTCTCTATCTCTCACTTCTCTCTGTCTTTGTCTGTATCTCTCTCATCTCTCATCATTCTCTCCGCGTCTCTCTCTCTCTCTCTCATATGGCTCCGGTTAGTCTCATTTCACAACGCCCCCTATCGTCAGAGCATGATCTGAGTCGGCAGCCTAACATGTTAGCCTATGGACGTTTTTTAAAAAAATCGTTAAAAATTCATTTTTTGTTTAAACGAAAAGCACATCCACCCCGACGTACGTTATCACTAGCTCTTTCATTGGAGCCCTCATGTCTCATTGACTTTTGAAAGTTCACCCACCGTAATTTTTCAAAATAGGTTGCAAGCTCGTCATTGCCTATAATACACATGTGAAACAAGTCTAACTTTGGACTCAGTTTACCAAGCGATTTGAAGATTATAGGTCGAGCACACGAAACATAAAAAGCATGAATTATCATAGATCACTTCTGCCTATTTCATTATGTCCATTTCATCCAACCCCCCACCGTAATTTTTCCATTTAGTAAAAGCAAACATTTTGCCGAGTTTAGCAAAAACATGAATATTCATGAACGGTCAGACAATACAGCCTTTATAGTACGTAACGTATAGTGAATGGAATGGGCGATGATCCGTTCAGGAGGCAGAGGTCAGTGGTCTGTGCTGGCAATGTTCACGCGAGCGAAAATGAGACAATCGGAGCAATATGCTCTCTCTCTATCCCCCTTTCTTTTTATCCCTCTCTCTCTCACTCTCCCTCTCTCTCTTTCTCTCTCTCTCTCTCTCTCTCTCTCTCTATATATATATGAAATCAACATTTATTTACTCCCTCCCTCTCTATTTCTCTGTACACTCTACACAAAATGTATCTCTCACCCTCCCTTCCCTTCTCTATTTCTTATTCTCTCCATCTCTATCTATTTCCCCCTCTACATTGCATTCTGCTTTGACGCATTTCCTCCTTGCCTGGGCCAGCCAGCCGGCATGTCTTCCGTAGTAACCATGCAATATGTCAAAGCGTGGCGTCACTATGCACAGTAATGTTCGTACTGCCAGCGCTAAGATGCCGTCCAGCATATTCAACATGTAGGTTTGCTGGTCCTCATAGCAAATATGAAACACATTTGACATAATATATACAAGTACTGCACATTCTTTTAGCGTTATCATATCATTAATGCTATGTGTGGGGTATCTTTATTCAGTAATATTGAGTTACATTGAACGAAGGTGTCATCAGACCAGCGGTTATAAAATATTTTACAAGAGTTCCATGCATAAACAATTACATCATACTATAATATATGCTGTTGCATCATATATATTCATAGTCATAAACCGTGGGAGAAAGTGACGAGTTCGTATGTATTTCTCGCCAAACACTCTTATTTTGAAAACAAAGCTTTTCTTAAGAAAACAGCAATTTCGTCGCAAAACACCACTTTAGCACGTGGTTTCCAAGGCGCAATAATCCCTATCTTGTCACTTTTCTAATCTAATCTAGGTCTTGAACAATAGACAATTTGAAAGAAGAAAGAAAATATCATCGGGTGTATTTTCCGAAGGGAACCATGTCCAAGGGAATTGTTAACACATCTTTTCTATTTGAAATGAAGAAGTGTAGCAGCGTATAGGAAACACGATTGCTTCTGAAAAGTTTACGGTGCAAGTTTTCTCTTCGATCTATCTTTAGCCTTCTTAACTTGGTAGGTCAATAATTGAGTCGGTTAGTGGTCATAAAGCTAATATCAGAGGCCTCATCTTGCTAATCAAATTATTGTGGTGACTTTTCTTTCAAAGAGAACCCGAAAGAAGTAGTACATTGTTTTGTTATATCTCCATTAACCCCTTGCGAAAGAAATTTCTCCAGAACGTCAATTATCATCTTGCATTATTTTCGGTTCGCAAGAAAATTGTTAACATTCTACTTGTGGTCCCACCTCTGCAACTCGAGTGTATCAAGCCAAGAAAGGTATACTGAATAGGGACAGTATAGAAGGTCTGAAACTAGTTTGGCCACAAATAAAATATCGTAGGCATTGTATTTGTAGGTGGTAAATCTTGTTTCCTTTTTGCTGCAGAGAGAGTTAAAAACAGAGTTATTTCTATTAAGGAGTGATCGCCACGTAAGTCATCGGGCTTTCGTAAGGCCAAGTTACAAATACACGCTCACGCACACGACACGCACACGCGCATGAACACAGACACGCACACGCTCACGCACACAGACACGCACACGCTCACGCACACGCGCATGAACACATACTCGTTCACCCACACATACAGACACGCACATCTACTCACGCATACATAAAAAACGTGCCATCATACATATCAGAAGAAAATGCTATACGAAAGATGTCAGAATGCCAATGGGAACAGCCCCCACTAATCAGTTTGCTACTACCTCTGTTGTCAGTAAATATAGTGTCTTCCTGTGATTGCTAAAGTCCTTCGTCTAACCTGTCTAGTTCTGCTCTTACGTCATAGAAATGCTCAATTTATTGAATGCTAGATTTATTCAGAGTGTGAATGTCATTTCCAATAACTGAAATGTAATTGAAAGGGATTCAAGATTAATGAAATCAAAGAGAAGATTATAATGTAATTACTGTCTTTGTGAAAAAGTCATAAAGGTGAAGAGTCATTCTGCTAGCTTATTTGCATCATTATGTTTTTGAAACATTTTCTGGATCAGTTGCAATTATTCTGTTGTAATTCAGCAAAGAAAATGTTTAAAAGGTCATTGATGATGACGAACATCATTTTCTGTCGCATCAAAATCATTGTAAAACAGTTGCTGCAAATAACAAAAAGTAAATCGCTAGGGGAAGAATCGTGTTTCCATCAGTGCGTTATCTCTCTCCCTCTCTCTCTCCCCCTTCTCTCTCTCTCTCTCTCCCTCTCTCTCTCTCTCTCTCTCTCTCTCTCTCGTAGCTCCCTCCAAACTTTTGATATAGAAGCTTCATATGAATGTTCATAGGACTGATCTCCTCTTCGTGCTCCTCTCCTAATTAGTAATTAAACATGGATCACATTGACGCTTGTTAAAAAATGAGATATTCGTCTATCGAGATGTGAAAAGTAATGTTCCTAAAAAAAGCTGTTCGAACCATAACCGAAGAGTATAACTTGAAAGCGAAAATCTAAGACCGGGTGGATAGAACCGCTACGCATGTTTACCAAAAAAGCCATAGATCTTGATGCAAAGACACCAATTAAACCAGGTGCGATTAATTGTTGATGATCATTAAACTGGAAAAGAATTAACCAGAAATGTGTCTACGTGACGAAACTCGCCTGTTTTCGTACATTTTTTCTTTTACGCCCGCACTCGAAAGCCCGGTCGATTCAAATCAATGTCAATGATCACTCAGTGACGGTATGAAAAGAAAATGAAAATGACGAACACAAAAGAGAGGTGTATTGCTTATTTCAAATCACGTTTGCACCTTTCATTTCTACAGCAAACACAATTTTATCCAAGAAACAGGATTCAAATGCACCTGCCTGATATTTCTGTTTGACCCAATTCAAGAGCTAGAAAAATATATATATCGGTTGAGTTTTTTTTTTTTGGGGGGGGGGGGGCAGACTAGCGAATATCTGCTCTCAAGTGGTAATCTTATGATAATAATAATAATTACAGTGCTTATATAGCGCCTAACACTTACTTTGTCAGAAGTCTCTAAGCGCTCTACAATAATGCAGCATAATTACCCTGGCTTTAGCAGTGCAGCTGTTATGCTTGGTTTCCTTGAATGAATCTATATGTGCTACATTTTGTTACAATTTTAACACCTTTCATAATGACTTTTTTTTCGGTCAAGTTGTATCGGTATGGTCTAGCTAGCCTCAATGTGATACGGAATTTGGTCACGTGGTATATTAACATCTCAAGTGATGTTAGAATGTGTGGAAGTTTACATCCAGAACATGAGAAATTGAAATTGATGTGAAACGGGAGATAAAAATGTCATTGTCACCCTTCACTTCTTTAAAGGGATTGTGTAACTTTGTCTCAGATGCTGAAACCAAATCCTGGATTAAGCTCATGCTGCAATGATAATTATAAATCTTTTTGAGGCACTTCTTGATCATTTTGAAGTGAATTTTGTTTAGGGTTCAATATTACACCATATCACAGACACTGATAACACGTAGGGCCGTGCATCTCAGTTTTAACATTGTTAAACGATGCCTTTAGGGTGCTTCGAAAGGGGTTTATTTTACTAACTGTTGCCAAGCTGCCTTGATGAGGTGCTGAAGCATTCAAAGATTTTGTAATTGTATTCATCTCCTATACCTGGATCGAGAGAAACAACTAGTGATGAAATGCCTTGTCTAAGGACAAGTGTGCCAGACAACGATTTATATACTTGGCCTATCAATCAAAAGTCAATCCTATTGCTCCATCAGTAATCTAAGTGGGACAGTATTCCATTTAAAATGATGACAATTGCAATGCAAATGATAACACTTACAATTAATCAAGCAAATGATAACATGCCATTTTATCAACTACTTTGTGTAGAAACTTTTGTTCAATTTATAATTAAACCTGATAATTTCTACTTGTTTAATGCCTTACCTCTAAGAAAATTATTTTTGATAAAACCAAAGCATGACAGGAATAGTAATGCATTATTATAATTCGTTGATGTGAGTTTTTTTTTTTTTTGGGGGGGGGGGATAAGAATATCAATTCATATTCAATTCAATTCAAATGAACATTTATTTTCTTCCATTCAATTTGACAACATAATCAAAAGATGGAGCCAATTATACATGTTAAAAGATGAGTCAAATAAAGCTCACATGGAAATTTCTTAAGCCATCGAAAACTTAGTCTTCCGAAAACATTTCTAAAAGATAATTTAATTTTATTCCCTTTTTAAGATAATGATTTAGTTACATACACTTTTCCTTGTTCAGATGCAACACTTGCCACCACCAGGCCACCGTCAGGTGTATAGTCGTACTGTACAGTGCAGATACTATGAACAATGTCTGATAAAAAGTATCTATCTATCTATCCAGATTTGTCCCATATCTTGAAGGCCGTTTGGGCGACAATGAAATGGACCTTGAGACACAGGTTCTCCATAACATCCAGTCTTCAGCTGTTCTAGTTAGCTGCTCAAATATCATTCCCATCCACTGCTTGATGTCTCATCAAAGGTTGCAAGTAAAAACACACCTTTAACAAATTATATTTGCCCACCCCTCAAAAAAAAAAAAAAACCACATCAAAAAGAAAAGCTTGCAACTAATAGAAGTAATTCCATCGAAAGCGCCGCGTTGTTGTTGTTGTTGTTGTTGTATCATTTGTTTTTGTTATCCCGAGGGGTGATAAAATAATATTGTGGTGTTGTGGTGATGTGGTGGTGATGTGGTGGAGGTTGTAGTGGCGGTGATGATAGTGTATCATAGTGGTTTATTCTGCAATTGACAGACAGGACGGAATCCTACCACGGGGATTTGTAGTAGTCATGGTTGTAGTAATTACTGTAGTTATTTAATGGTGATAGGATGATTATGATGCTTTTGATGAATGGAAGTCTATAAAAAGCACTGATAGTTAATTTTTGATCGTCAACTTTACTTCGGTACCTTTCTTCCTGTGCTCAAAGAATGAGCTTTCTAAACCATAAACTTTCGTCGCATCCTGAGCCATGGCATGATGGATTTATAACCCGCTCAGTCCTTTCAATTCGAGCCCTTTTACTTTTGATATTGTATCCCAGTTTGGAAATGCGTCAGCAGTTGTCATGGGCAACCACAGCTCCGACAAAATGGCGACTGCGTGCTTTCAATTAATAACATTCATGGGATATGCGTCCACCTTTCTATGCACATCATCTGGGTCACTGTTATCTTGACAAAAGCAAAGTTTTTATTTTTAAACAGATGAACAAAAAACGACAACATTATTTTACATTTCATCTCAGTCACTATTGCCTTGACAAAAACAAAGTTTTTTTCTTTGTACAGATGAAAACCAATATAGGCCTTGAAAGCGAAATCTTACATCGCCTTAACACCGCGTGAATAGAGCATATATTTATGCACAGTAAGTTGTGCTCCAAATGTTGTTATAATGCTAAATATATTACTCATTGCGGATATAGTATCGAAAATAATATCGCTAGTGATATTCGTTTGTCTCGCAATGTGGTCAATAAGGAATCTAAAAGATCACGACGTTTCGTATGCTACTGCAATACTTCGTCAGGTGATGAAAACTATTGTAAGCAAGGGTCTTTTATACTTTACGGGAGGACCGTAAAGCGGTCTAAAATTCGATCGATAATTGGAACAATAACGCCCAATGCCTATTGGTCGACGCACACGGTCCTCCCGTAAAGTATAAAAGACCCTTGCTTACAATAGTTTTCATCACCTGACGAAGTATTGCAGTAGCATACGAAACGTCGTGATCTTTTAGATTCCTTATTGACCACATTGCGAGACAAACGAATATCACTAGCGATATTATTTTCGATAATGTTGTTATAGTTTCCATATAACATTCTACACGGTTGCCCATCATGTTGAATTATTTTTTTAAAATCATTTTTAATGAAATTATTAAGACAATGTGGTTTGTTCCTGACAGAAAAGTTAATATCTTCTCAGAACTTTATGGATCAATCTTAGGATTCTTTAGATCGTTCAGTAAAATTCTGAAAAGATGTCAACTTTATATATCAATAATTGATCATATCAATATTAATCGTATTATCATAATTGCTTATTCTAACTTTATGAGCAATGGTGTATGATTCTAAATCTCATTTCATTTTAAGGAATTTGACAATGCTTTGTTTTTATTCTATATGATAGACATCAAAGATGTAACATTATTTAATTCTCCTTTTTAATGTTAGTGTTTCTCTGATCTCACCTCAATTAGTTTTTATTTTGTTTCATCATATTACGTTTGATTTATTCTTAAACAAATTATACATGAAGTTTGTTTTGATTTGTTTTTATCGGTATATATAGATACTTGTTTGTTTTTATTCAGTGTTCACAATAACATCCTTGCTCCATACAAAGGGCAATCTTTGTTGTGTTTTACAATGTTTTAATAATGAAAGCTTTTTGCTTGCCAATGCAGAACTTGGCATAGACAACAAATCGACATTCAATATGAATCTCATTTACTAGTCTCACAGAGTATTATTTGTTTTTTAATCTATTTTTTACGGTGATATTTTAAAGTAAAAAGAAGATAGGCAAAAAAGAAGGGAAGAAAAAAAGAAACGAAGGAGGGTATGAGGAAACAGAAAAATGTGATGATTATGGCTTGCCTTCCATCAATACACTCCCCCGAATACGTTTGTCTGAGGCCAAGGGTGTCGATTTGTATCCGTGGTTGGGGGGGATGATAGGTGCCAAAATATTTTCGGCTATGGATCATAGCAACCAAGAGATAGAAGTGTGTGGCAGTTTGCACCCCCTCCCCAAGCGCGTAGCCAGGATTTCATTTCAGGGAGGGCGGTAGTAAGCACGCGAAGCGCGCTCCTTAGGGGGTTGGGTGCAGGGAGGGGCGCGAAGCGCGGAAGTTTGACGTTTCATTAAATTATCAGAGAAAGAAGACGATTCGTTGGACCGTTCTCGACTCTTCATCTTTGTTTGAATCAATTTCCCCTTCCTCCGCGCGTGGCGCGGAAGCTCTGACGTTTCCTTAGATTAATAAAGAAAGAAGACGATTCGTTGGACCGTTCTCGACTCTTCGTCTTTGTTTGAATCAAGTTCCCCTTTCTCCGCGCGTAGCGCGGAAGCTCTGAGGTTTCCTTAGATAATAAAGAAAGAAGACGATTCGTTGTACCGTTCTCGACTCTAAATCCTTGTCTGAATTCAGTTTCCCCGCTCCCGCGCGAAGCGCGGAAGCTTTGACGTTTTATTAGATTATTAAAGAAAGAAGACGATTCGATGTACCATTCTCGACTCATAATCCTTGTCTGAATTCAGTTCCCCTTGTCCGCGCGTAGCGCGGAAGCTCTGACGTTTCATTAGATTATTAAAGAAAGAAGACGATTCGATGTACCATTCTCGACTCTTAATCCTTGTCTGAATTTAGTTTCCCCCCTCCCGCGCAAAGCTTTGACGTTTCATTAGATTATTAAAGAAAGAAAACGATTCGTTGTACCATTCTCGACTCATAATCCTTGTCTGAATTCAGTTCCCCTTGTCCGCGCATAGCGCGGAAGCTCTGACGTTTTATTAGATTATTAAAGAAAGAAAACGATTCGTTGTACCATTCTCGACTCTTAATCCTTGTCTGAATTTAGTTTCCCCCCCTCCCGCGCAAAGCGCGGAAGTTTTGACGTTTCATTAAATTATAAGAGAAAGAAAACGATTCGTTGTACCATTCTCGACTCTTAATCCTTGTCTGAATTCAGTTTCCCCGCCCCCGCGCGAATCGCGGAAGCTTTCTTCTTGTCTCCTATCTCATCACGAATTTGTCACAGAGTTCATCTATGTTTACACTGTCCAGGATTGTCTGATGTGCATTGCAGATTGCTACTTTTGCGCTCACGCGCTTAACATTTAGCTCGTTGCTTTTTAACGCTGCGTCTTTGCATTTGGCGCACTGCATTTCTATGATGCTTTTGATTAAATAAATTGAATAAATTCATAAATTCCTGATGAAGCCGTATGAGCGAGAATTCAATTTATTCTTGTCTCATATACAGTTGTCTCATTTACTTGGTATATATGTATGTACTATGAAAATGAGATAGCAAAATGTGAATATTGATGGTCATCTTGCGAGTAATAACCATTAACTACTCTAATCGGGCTCTCATCATTAATTTTTCTCTTCTTTTGTTGTTGTTGTTGATGGTGAATTATTGGGGGGGATGATTGTACAGGCCATCCCCCCCACCTCAAATATTGGGGGGGATATATCCCCCCCATCCCCCCCGGGATCGACACCCATGTCTGAGGCCCATGTTCCGTCGCTTCCATCGAGACACATGCATTTTGAAAGCCATGTTGACGAGGGTTATTCAATATTTAAAAATAGGCTTGTCAACACAGCTGGGCATTATGAGGAGAGAAATCGCATATCAAACAATGGATTTCTATACTTAGCAAATCAGTTATGTGATGATCGTAGGTGTATATCGATTAATTAGACAAAAGCTGTCTGTGTCGTTTCCATAGCAACTAGGCTAGACAGGAGATGGAAGCATAATTTTTTCTTTTTTAAAGAACAATTCATCCTTGTCATTTTGTTACAATTTCATAATCTTAACTATATCTTCCAAACTTATATCTTTGCAAACAAGACAAGAGAGAGGAGAATATGTCTGATAATTGACAAGACAAGTGCGTGATTAGATCAGCTGTAAATCCACTTGATCTTTATACTCTATGGAGTCTAGGAACTCATGCTTGAAATCACGCTTCAAATAAATAGCTGAGGAGTGAATTCGTTTTCAGAGTTTTCTTATCTGTTGCTCAATCAACACCAAAGTATAGCATCTACCTTGTCATATTAGTATAACATTTATCATTATAGAAAAACTATCACTCAATTGCCTTTCGAATATTGATTCAACCACGTTTCATTTTTTAGAGTGCAGCCAACAGCTCTAACAATGCATAGTTTTCTGATAACTTTGATACTGTCAACTCTCACTTGCTTGAGGCTTTGCTATATTCTAATTTCCGATTTTACTTATTCATTATCATGCTTGTATTACAAGTAACAACAAGCCAACTAAAGTGATAATAGAATGTACTTATGTACTTATGCAAGGAGGTTGTTCTTGAACGAGCTCTCCCGTCATCCGCAAACTTTAGGAGGTCATCGTAATGTTCTTCTTTTATCTTGCTCAACTTCATAAAAGATTGAGTGTCGCTCAACCAGACTGACATCCATTCACGGTTACTAGGTAATCTAGAGTGAGCATCTTCAAAAGGTACTCGAGAGTCTGATGAAGTATTAGCGCATCGCAGGAATGCGTTATTGGATCATTGTTGTTATGATTGGATGGAGTCTCTTTAAGATGTCCACCAAGTCTCTCCCTTTCTTTACATATCCCATTATCTTTAATCTGCCCCCATCTCTCTCTGCGTCTCTCTCTGTCTGTTTCTCTCTGTCTCTTTTTGTCTGTCTGTCTATCTTTCTCTCTCTCTCTCCAACCGTATATACATGGTTATTTTTATTTCCCCCTCTCTTTCTTTTTCCCATTCTCTCTTTCCCTGTCGTCTATTTCTCCCTCTCTCTTCTCTCCTCCACCCCCTGTTCCTCATGCAGCATCATCGTTGTTGTCGCCACCATTACCACCACCACCATCACCACCATCACCATCACCACCACCACCACCACTACCACCACCCCCACACCACCACCACCACCACCACACCAACACCACCATTACTACCATCACCACCACCACCACCACCACAACCACCACCACCACACCACCCACCGCCACCACCACCACCACCACCACCACCACCACCACCACCACCACCACCACCCTCATCCTCATCCAGACCATCATCATCCTAATTTTCATCGATTCTCCACCTTATTGTGTCCCTCTGACCCTCACTCCCTCCCTGCCCGCCTCCCTCTAAATCTTTCTCGTCCTCTCTCAACGGATTATCGCCTCCTTCCATTTTGACATGTTTGATGCATACATTCAACATTTTCACCACATTTAGACCTTTCAGAAGGAAGCAGTTGTCAATTGTCAATTGAGTTGAATTGAATTTTCCAATAATATCAATTACAATTTTCAAAACATATAAAGGTATGGCATGCATGTGTTTCCTACTTCAATGGTTCTAAAATGATACAGATCTTAACAAATGAATTTGTCTTAAACCTGTCGACACTAGTTTGGCCAGGAGGGATTAGACCTCCGTGCGTGGTCACGGATAGGTGGTCACATGATATCTCAGGGGATCGCGGGCACAGAACTCTTAAATACGTATTTAAGAGTTCTGTGATCGCGGGGGACCAACAGGTACTAGGCATTGTTTGTCAAATAGAGGGCGCAAGTAGTGCAGTCCCGCTATAAAAACAAATTTTTCCCTCCAATTTGTGTTATGTATTTTCCTGTCAGTGTCAAGATTCACATCTAAATATGGAGGACTGGTTTATGTTTAGTATTGTGTGCTACTAGACTTGTATTGTATATATAATTATATAATTATGATATGGCCCCTTAATTTTCAAATACTCGTCATGGTGCCCTGTGATGACTCGAAGCAAGTATTCACCTCTTGAGGGCGTACGTGATAATAATAATTGTTATGTGAGAGACATCATGTTGCATCAGACACTTTTAGGTTCAGTAATTCGTAATTAATCTGATCGCGTAGAGCGCTGATAAATTACGGCTTTATGAAATTATATATATTTCATTGTTCTGCTGATAGAAAGCATGGATGAACCTTAGTTGTCACATTGTCAAGGTGCCTTAGGGGATATAGTGCTACCGAGGGCACCCTGATTGGGGGGGGGGGGGGGTGGAGAGTATGCCCTTGATGCGTGCCCACTAGTACTGGATCCGTCATTGTAATTCCCGCGTGATTCGGATTTAGCTATATTTCGTATTTAATGCCTACGATTTATGTGAATGCATGTGTCAATAATACAACTATATTCCGCGAATCCAATAAGTAGAAAATATATTTAATATATTTAACATGTATTTTTTTTTTTTTTTTAAATTGTCAAATTACAAAGAAATATATATTTTTAATGCGGTACACTCTTACGACTTGTATATCATAAACGGATAGTGGGCTAGTTGTCGCCTTTCTCGTCCTTTCCTCCTTTTCATGTCCCTTTCTTTATTTTCTCGTTTACAAGAGCCCTTCCCTTTCTTTTAAAGTTGGGCTTCTACAGTCATTATTTAAAAGATAGGAAAGCAAACTCAAGATGGTTTTGAATACAAAATCCTAACGCTTGTCTTAAGACAGGCTCCACAATACTGCACCTGAGTACCTGAAAGATCTCCTCACCATAAAGTAATCCCATTGCTCACTCCTTTCTTCTGCCTCTACCATCCTAGAAGTCCCCAGAACCCGAACCACCATGGGGACCGTGCATCTGTGCATGTTTCACCAGTCCTCTGGAACAAGCTGCCAAGTGACATTCGAAACATTCAATGCCTAGAAACCTTTCAGAAACATTATTAAAACGGTTTTATTTACTCAGAGTTACTAATGATATTATGTTGTTAAAATTCTGGAGAGAGATTTGTGTATTTTGTGTATTTTGTTTTGTATATAGCGCCTTGAGTAAGTAGATAAGTGCGCTTTATAAATATTTATTATTATATTATTATTAATAATATCATAGTAAATGTACCTGTAACTTGAAAACTAAACACTGGTCACAAGTCACACTAATAGGTAAGAAGTGTTGTGAAAATATATAGCATTTGGGTGCAAACGCAATTGGGTCCAGCCTACGCCCACGGAAAAAAATAGGCCTTTTTCTTATATAACCTCTCACAATTACTCCCCGTTAGCTTTTTGCCCGAGTACACTTCCTCTAAAATTTGAGATTCAGACAGAAGCTTTTGGTCTGTAATCTATGAAATTAAAGAAAAGCTGTTCAAATTCATTTTGTTTAAAAGGTGGTTATTTAGCTAAACATCATACTGTAGGTATAGCATTCAAGGTTACATCTGAGATTCGCGAAATTTTCTGTTTTCCTTTTCGATTGGACGTTTTGACGACACACTTGCCAAATTTTGTCATCAAGAAAACATTGAACTGCGTACCGGTAAGGTCTTTTCTATTTTGTTGTAATTTCAATGTAATTTGAAGAGAAATAACAAATGATCCCTTATTTGACTATGTCCATTGTTTGAGGATACTAAGACTATGAGCAATGATGAGTATGATTAGAGTGAGTGGGGCTGTGCTGTGCTTGTTTGCTGGCAGTCTAACGTAGTCCGACGTGCTGCATTTTTTGTTGTAAATGTTTGAGCAGTTGCAAATTTTTGGCATAAACCAAAATCGGCGCTTGTTCAGAAACCTATCCAAAATTTGACCCGTAACTCCGGCGTGGAGATACCCTATTGAAACATACCCAAAATGAAGTAAATATTCATTAAATGTCCAAATAAAGATCATGAGTTAAAAGTTGTTGTGTTGACCTGTTTCGTGTCAATTTTCTTGTTATTTTTGAGTATTTTTCAGATAAACGTTGATAGGTCTATAACTTTCTGTTAAGTGATAAGCACTGATTCTTGTACTTACCTTTGACTTGTTTCTTGTCTGTTATGGTCATTTAGTAGATGAATTACTTGAATTCTGAACACTATTTCAGTAACGCAAAAAGTCCAGCCCGTATATAGTCCCACACACGTATTTGTATGTACCTTGCGCGCACTATAAAGCTCTTTACACCACTTGTCTGCTGTCGAAGACCCTAATCGATATTTTTGTTGTGACGGAGCGGAATATAACTTACTGGGCCTAAATAACTGTTAATTACGCATTATGCTACTAGAATAAGGATTAGTCCTACCATAGGCTGTATACTTATACAGCTTGAAGTCTGTCTTGAAGCACTCGTCGTGTCGCCGGTGGAGCTCCACATACGTCGCTAGTAGACCGAAGAGACAGAAAAGACGAGCAATCAACAGTGTATGTACTTGTCGCGTGCAGTCTCAGGTTCAATCTGATGTTCCCAGTAATAAACACGCCCGCGTAAACTACCGCGGGTGTCGCCTAATGCGGGACTTACGCGCATATGCCGCCAGAGCCGTAGTGGCTAAGGCTGAACCACTACATTATTCCCCACTTAATGAGTTTAAAGCCCAAATTAAACTAAACTAAAACTAACTTAAAACTACTCCCGTACCGCAGTGCGGGGTCACGCCGTTCCCGCTGGCGGATGGGTCAAGGACCCTCCCTGCCAGCACCGGTGAAATCTTGGCCTTTCCAGAGGGCGGGCGCCTTTATCATACCTGAAAATATACTGTATTCCAAAATTTGGTACCGGAAATATTATGTAAAATACATGTGTATAGAGACCGAACAATCTCCTAGGTAAAAATAGAGCATAGTCAAAAATAGAGCACAGTGAAATGCACTGTATTCCCCAACATGTGGTAGGGGAAACCTTATATAAAGTACATGTATATAGAGACTGAGCAATCTCATAGGAATGAATAGAGAATCGTAACACGCGCGCCAGAAAGGGGACGAGCCAAACGGCTATATAAAGACAACCAGGACGGTGCATGAAATACAAAATGAAATACTATAACTACTCAATCCCATAGCCATAATGGTGCATGAAATATACAACTAGATAATATAACCAGTCAATCCCATAGCCATAATGATGCATGAAATATACAACTATATAATATAACTAGACATAATACTTGTTTGGAACAAGTATAGGTGGGCTGGTCAACTAAAATTTGAGACAAAATAGAGCAAAAATAAGCGAGATACTGCTAAAAAACAATGTCATGTAGATTAATGATGTGAACGAAATTCACGTTCCATAGGCATAACACGCAACTTAAGAAATTTCTGATATGTGCCTTTCATCGTAAATTTCACTATGATGTCGTGATCAAAATGAAAAATGGTGATGACTGAGCTTGTAGAGAATTGTCTTTGCTACAACATATCGAAATTTGGAAGAAAATCGATCAATATTTACAGAGATGCAATCAATTTTCCATAAATATGCTGACGTCATTATATGCAAATTCGTATTTTGAGTTCCAAGGCCATTATGATGATGTCACGATACACTTAATGGCCAAATGAGACATGGAATCATTTCTCCGACTCATAATCTATCTAAATATGAAAACAAATTGAAGGTCACGGCTCATTCCAAAGAGCTATAATTGATTTTGTATAGGCATGTTTTTGCCCATATATGCTATGTATTAAAAGAGCTCGCGCGCACAGACGTTTATCTTGAATTGACGCTCATCTTGTTATTAATGGTCATAAAGAGATAAACATGGTATCAAATTCCTCGAAAAAATATGAGAAATATCATTAAAGAAAAAAAAATGGCGATTCTATGTTTTGTAATGTTGTTACGCGCGAAAACGCGCGCGCATGCTCGTACGCGCGATTTTTTATAAAATGCTTAAAATGACCTGAAACGTATGCAAAAAAAATTTGAGACGATTTTGAGCATTTTAAATTTTTGCGCGCGCACTGACGCGCGGACGTACGCGCACGCGCGCGCTTTTTGACATGAAATTGACCGGACTGATATTGACCTTGATCATGATAAATATGAATGAGAAATAACTTACCGTTATGAAAATATGATCATGAGTAAATTTTCAGAAAATTTCACAAAATGGCGCCTAGATGACGTCATCAGTCAAGGTCAAGGTTTAAAACCTTACCATGTTTTTTCCATATGCCTATACATATGTGTGCCAAATTTCAAGTTATTTGATTTAGCCATTTTCAAGTTATTTTGCTAACAAAAAGTGGGTCGAAATAAGAAAAATAAATAATAAATAAATAAATAATAAAGGCGATTTTAACAAAAATATAAGGTGGTCTGTATTAGATACAGCCCACCTGACTAGTCAATCCCATAACCATAATGGTTTCCATTCTGGTTACAAACTAGCCATGGTTAAAACTATAACAAAACACCCGTTTCTAAAAGGAAATACTCATGGGAATTTCAGCTAGTGTAAAATGCTGAAAACCCGGCCCCGGGAATGTTCAAGGAACCAGAAATATCCTAACATCTCTAGCTTGGTACATTTAACTACTAACCAGGATTCAAGTCCCGGAAATGTCCCAGGGATCAAGAATATAAAGAAACAGAAATATACCAGTTAACCCTTACCGTGCCGGTGTCACATGTAAATGACAAAGAAAAGCAATCCTGGCACGGGCGTAAGGGATTAACCGGGGCATTACAAGCATAAAGAAACAGAAATATACCAGTTAACCCTTACCGTACCGTATAAATGACAAAATATAACAGTCTTGGCACAGGCGTAAGGGATTAACTGGGGCATTACAGGCATACAGAAAATCAAGGCATAACCAGGCCCGCAAACCCAGAATATAATCTCTGGGCATTCTCTGTGGAGTGCCTCATCACCGCCCTAAAAGGCTGCCCCCGAATTCGGGATACCAGTCGGCCAACATCCTCTAACAGGTAGGGGGTGTTGACCGACGCACCCGGGAAGACAGCCAGGTACGGGGAATCAGTCTCCAAGAGAAGCCGGTGGGAGGGAATACTGCGAACCATATCTACTTGGGCAGAATTGAATGTAACGGCTAGGCCCGACACCCCGACATACACATTCTGGAAGGCAGCCATCCATGCATCCAATTCTTGGGCATCACCGGTGAAATTGTGGATGTGGATGTGCTGGTGACGCCCACAAAACTGCCCCAGAAGGTCCCTGAACTCTCCGTGCAGGTGATGGCCACACGGATCGCCCTGGGCTGGTCGTAGGTGTAGGACCAGTACCATGTTGCGGCAACCCATGCCCAAAATACGTCGTACCATAGCCCACTGCCTGGGCCACTCGGCCTGGGAGACACGGAAATAATCTATTCCCAATTCACTCACTGCAGTAACCCGGGGACATGAAAATAGGCACTCCAACCTAGCCCAGCCGTCATGCGTAAGCATTGAGACACACTTCGGATGTACCCCGACGGCTATATGGAAAAGGGGGAGAAGTGGTATAAGTTGGAGAGCCCGGTCGAAATACTGCGGGTCGCAGAAATTAACCACCCCACCCACTAACTTCATGCCAGGTCGGGGAAAGGAATTCTGATCCTCCTTCCTCGCGATAGTATCGATCATCCGATCCAAGTGGAAATGACTATCGAACCCATTCACCAGGACCGACGAGAAAGGAACCGGCACCATGTCCTCATGGACGAGCCGTTGAACTGTCTCCGGCAAGTCTCCCACAGGATAGACCATGGAAGAGCAACTTCTAGAGTAAGGAGGAAGCACAGTAGAAGTAGCCGGAGCGAAAGGAAGAGAAGAGGGCACAGTAGAAATAGCCGGAGCGAAAGGAAGAGAAGGGGGCACCGTAGAAGTAGCCGGAGCGAAAGGAAGAGCAGAGGGCACAGGAACCTGTGGCCCGATAGAACTAGGCTGTTCCAAAGGAAACGGGAGCACAGGAATCTGTGGCCCGATAGAACTAGCCGAATCAAGAGGAGGACTAGGCTGAGCGAGAGGAGAAGGGGAATCGAATTGAATCAAATCGATAGAAACAGGAGCGAGAGGAGCAGAAGCAACAGTGGGAGGACGAAGGAAAGGCAGAAGACCAGGCGCAGAAGGGCTAAGCTGAGGCACTCGTCCCACTGAACCTGGTGATTGAAACAAAGGGGCAGAAGTGACAGTGGAAGGGAGACGAGACGGTCGGACCGGAGGTCGAAGAAAAGGCATAAGGATAGGACGAAAAATAGGTGCCTGAGGGGCAGGCATCCTAGAAATAGGAATAGTCGGTCTCATGAAAAGAGACGCAGAAGTAGCAGGACAAGGCAGCAGGCCTGACTGGTCACTGGGAGGAGCCGACTGAGAGGCAGCGGCAACCCGTATAGAGGAAGGCACGGACCCAGCAGAGATAAGAGGAGGAAAAGCACTGACAGGGGTAGAAGTAGCATCAGAACCAGAAGAAACAGGGAGAAGAGAGCTAGGAGGAGCCGACTGAGAGGGAGCGGCAACCTGTGCGAAAGAAGGCACAGACCCAGCAGAGATGAGAGGAGGAATCGCCACAGAGGCAGAAGAGACAGGGAAAGAAGGCGGGGAACCCCAGGAGAAAAAGGCTGCCTGCAAAGAAGGAGATAGCTTGAGGTGCAAATGCACCAACACCCTCCAGTGTAGGATACACGCAGGGGAGTTGAGGGGAGAGATAGAAAGAAAAGACGGCCTAGGCCATCCCTCGAACTCTATTTGAGCTCTTAGGGCACTCACAACCTCAGACCCCATGGAAGAGTGGCTAGGACGAAAGTCCTTGTTAATGAAAGCCACTAACCTCCCGACCGGGTCCCGCCCATCCCCCACAAACTTACTAGCCACCCACCTCACAAACTCCCCTCGCAGCCGAAGCACTTCGGCAGAAGGGGGGTTAGTGCCTACTGGTATGAAAGCTAGGTTAGGCAGATGGCCATACACATGGAACTTAACATGCACCGTCCTAATTGCGCATTCGGGATAGGGGCAGACTTGTTCGTGGTGATAACGCTTCCTCCTTGAGAGGAGGTTACCTGTTCTGTGGCTGTGGCTGGAGCCGCCCTCTGGTCTGGCATCCTCAGCTTGCCTTTTCTTTCTTGGGGAAGAACTGTGGCTGTGGCTGGAGCCGCCCTCCGGTCTGGCACCCTCAGCTTTCCTTTTCTTTCTTGGGGAAGAACTGTGGCTGTGACTGGAGCCGCCCTCGGGTCTGGCATCCTCAGCTTGCCTTTTCTTTCTTGGGGAAGAACTGGCCCAGGAGCTTACTCGCTGCTTAGGAGGACCCATGACAAAAGAGAAACTCTAAAACCACTGGGGAGAAAAGAGAGAAATCCTTATTAGTCTATCATTGACATACACTGACTGTCTCATAAACACGCATAATACGCATTTTTAACAATACAATTTATTCTAACACTCAGCCCTAACTTAACCAGCTGATATAAACAAGTTAAGGCACTAAGAAATGCTCTTCCATTTCATAAATAAACTAAAATGAGTCATATTTAAAGTTAGTGCCAAAATGCGGCAACAATGTGTTAGAAATGAGAAAAGTATATCAACATAAACAGATATAAAAAGGAAAGACAATTGAATAAACCAGATCTACCTTTTCCTTGCCGCTCTGCACACAGGGCACACATAGGTTCCTATAGCCACCGCATCCGCTGGCAATATATTCACACAGGCCCCATGATACCATTCCAGGCACCTGTCGCACTCGATCATAAGGCGACCATCATCTGGCTTCCTACAAAGGCAATAAGCCTCCTTATTGAGCTGTGATCCCCCAACAGTCGGCAAGACTCGATCCTGACATAATTTCAATCTATCATGATTGAGTACCATTAAAACCTTCTTAAACCTAACCCGGTACAGATAAGGGGATAGACACTTAATAACCTGGGCCGGCCCCCTCCAAGGAGGACAGAGTTTCTTACTCTTTCCCTTAACGGAGGCCAAGTCCAAAAAATAAACCCAGTCATCCACCTTAAACGACTTAAGATTTACTTTAACATCATGGTCACGCTTCATCCGGGCCTGAGTTGACTTAAGCTTGGCCCGTGCCGTGTCATGAGCTTTCCGCATGGCTTCGGACAGGCTACGACAATACTCATCCGGGCTCTGCCTCTGCTGTGACAAAGGAAGGGGGAACATTAAATCTGCCGGCTGATTAACCTCTCTTCCCAACATTAGCCGATTCGGGGTGAAACCTGTACTCCGGTTCACTGTAGCCCGTATAGCGCTGGCTATCTGTGGAAGAAATTGATCCCAATTATTCTGAGCTTTACCTATAAAGCATCGGACTGCATCCATAAGTGTTCTATTATATCGTTCCACCTGTCCATTGGCAGAAGGCCGATAGGCGGTGGTACGAGTTTTATGGATTGCAGTCATCTTACACAGCTGTTGGAACAGACTACTCTCGAAATTCCGCCCCTGGTCGGTGTGGACCTGAAAAGGAAAACCAAACCTACAAAAGAATTCATTAACGGCAGCCCGTGCGGTCTCTTCTGCCGTTTGGGAGGGTAAGGGTATGCACTCTACCCACTTAGTGAATTGGTCAACTATCATTAGGATATGTTCATTCCCCTTGAGGGTCTTTGGTAGCGGCCCAATGAAATCTAAATGAACCCGCTCTAAGGGAATCCCTGCATGAAATTGAACCATTGGATGTCGGGAATGACGAGTGGGTTTCTTATTCCTATTGCAAACCGAACAGGTTTGCACATACAATTGAACATCACCTCTCATGTGATACCACATGTACTTCAATTGGACTCTATCCAAGGTTCGTTTGATCCCCTGATGACCTGATGAGGGCAAATCATGATGACCTCCTATAATTGACTCCCTTAACCCCCGGGGAACCCAAGCTAGCAATTTGTCATCCCGATTCCAGCAGATAACACCATCACGCAGAGCCAGAAGGCTTCGGTTTATCCAGAGGAACTTTTCCTCGGGTCCCCACAGCATGATGGTATTCTGACTGGGTTCTTCCTTAACTGATAACCAAACATAAATTGACTTCAGGAATAAGTCATCTTTTTGAGATTTCTGAAAATCATAGCTCCCATTATTCCGGGAATTATCCACTACAATGGCCTTAATAGAAAAACTGTCCCCATTATTACTATTTACTCCTTCTCTAGCACTCCCATTGCCCGACGTGATAACCAGGTCCCTAGTCCCGGAACTATATACCGTCACACGGGAGATATCAAAGGATAACCCTGTCCTCGGAGCCTTACTACCAGACTTCTGAAGGTCACAGGAAATATTAGATACGGATTGAACAGACGGCCTCTGGGCCCCAGGCCTCTGGGCCAATGGCACCACATAATCTACCTCCTCAGCAAACTTAGCCCAATTCCTATGCACGCGTGTGCAATAAGGACAACCCCCACATGGCAGATCTTCTAAACTAAAACCAAGTTGATACTCATCACAAGTTGGACCGCGTATCGGAATCCTTGACAAGGCGTCAGCATTGGCATGCTTAAGGCCTTTACGGTAATCGATCTGCATGTCATATCGGCTTAATTCCTCAAGCCAGCGGGCCAACTGGCCATCTGGTCTCTTAAAATTAAAAAGCCAACGCAAGCTACTATGATCGCTTCTAACGAGGAAAGGTTTGCCCAATAGATAGTGGCGATACTGTCTAGTAAACAGGATCACCGCAAGCAGCTCTTTCCTAGTCACACAGTACTTGCGTTGCTGACTATTCAAACCAACACTCCCATACGCAATCACTCGTTCCTCGCCACCCTGGACCTGCAGCAGCTCCGCTCCTACCGCATTATCTGAAGCGTCTGTATCTAGAATGAAAGGATCTTTTGCATTAGGTAAGGTAAGTACTGGTGCTGATACTAAGAGCCATTTAATGGCTTCAAAAGCACATTGGTGCTCTGCCTCCCAGCGAAAAGAATGCTTTCCGGTCAGTCCGTAAAGCGGAACAGCTAATTCGGCATAATTCTTTAGGAACAGGCGATGGTAATTAACTAGACCTAAAAAACGTTCTACCTCTTTAGTGTTCAAGGGAGCAGGCCAATTTTCCACGGCCTGAATGTGTTCCTTCATTAGGTGCAAGCTTGAATCGCCAACATTACGACCCAAAAATTCAACCTCTTTCCGAAACAAAACACACTTCTTAGGTTTAAGCTTAAGCCGATACGACTGAAACCGCCCCAGGACTTCCTGAAGATTCTTCAGATGGTCCTCGAAAGAATTTCCCAACACCAAAACATCATCGAGGAATGCTAGAGCTGTGCCCCAATTGAGACCATGTAAAATCAAATTCATAGCTCTTGTAAATGTAGCTGGAGCATTACACAACCCAAATGCCATTCTAACAAACTCAAATAAACCTTGCTTTGTAATAAAAGCTGTTTTTTCTATGTCTGATTCCTCAACTCGAATTTGCCAATAGGCAGAATTCGCATCCAGTTTGGAAAACCAAACATTTCCGGCTAAGCTATCCAGACATTCCTCAATGTTTGGGAGTGGGAACACATCTTTCTTAGTAACCATGTTCAACTTACGGTAGTCTAAGCACCATCTAACAGAACCATCTCTTTTCCTAATCAAAACTGGAGGGGAAGCCCATTCGGAGAGGGAAGGCCGGATCACTCCGGCTTTCAGCATCTTTTCTAAATGAGCCCCCTCTTCATTAGCAAAATTGATGGGGGTTCTACGCATCTTCTGTTTAATCGGACGCGCATCGCCAGTGTCTATCTTGTGGGTGATAGTAGTGAACATGCCCAGGTCGAACTCATCCTTGGCAAACACATCCTGATAATCATGCAACAGGGCCTCCAGCTTTATTCTTTCCTCCGGCGTCAAAAGAGACTCTGACCTATCCCGCAGATCCTGAAGATGGGCAGGGCAGGGGTCCACCGGAGCTGCAGCCGTGGCCGTAGCTTGTCTGATTAAAGGACCATCGGCTTCAACCGGCTGCAACTCATTCACTTCCTCAGCTACCCCAAGCTGAGTCTCTCCCGACAACCGGTGATAGGAGTCAGTTACATTAATTACATAAACATCAAAATCCTTTCCCCGATCAAACACAATCCGAGGTATCCATACGGGGAGCCCGCGGGTGGGCTGGAAAAGGGAAAGGTCACTACCCTGGAGCCCTGGATCCCCCACCACCTTACACCTTACCCGCTTCACACTAAAAGGAGGCACCACGGCCCTCCTAGCGATACAAACCCTCTGGATGCAAGCTACCTTGGAATCCATTCCATAGTACATATGTACTTCCTCCCCCCCAACAATAAGCTTGGACTGAGTTATGGAGATATCAATACCATATTTCTGTAAGAAATCCAGCCCAAGTAACATATCATCCTCTAATGGGGCACAGTATACAACTTCCTCAAACCATGACTGGCCTAACTTAATAGGGACAGGGCCGATCTTCATAGATGTCATTCTCTGACCCCGGCCGGCCGTCTTTAAGATAACAGTTTGAAGGATAGGGGGTGCTGGATCCAAAAGGGAGAGGAACTTATCAGAAACAATGGTAACTTCAGCAGCGGTATCTACAACTGCCCTTAACTTAACTTTCCCAAATAAAATAGGCACATAAAACATAGAACTGCTGCTTACTTTATTTACCACTACCTCCTCCAAAGACTCCAAAGTATCCGCATACCCCTTAAAGAGCTCTGCAATGAATAAACACTCATCCTCCCATACATCTGGGGGTTCACTTACCTTATCCACCTTGTCTACCTCGGCACTTACTGATTGTAGGCCTCCTCTTCCCCAGATCGGAGATCGACCTCGCTCTCCGATCCCTCCGGGTTTCCCGCCTCCTCAGTAGCCGCAAAGAACACCGACTTAACCGGACACTCCCTTTGAAAATGGCCCAACTGACCACATCCATAGCAGCCCCTGGATCTAGGAGATGTAGAGCGGGCCCTGGGGAACCTGGAGACCTCCAAAGATTTAACAGTCTTCAAGACTTCCGCCAACATCCTATCCATGTTGTCCATGCGTGTCCTCAAACTGGCGAGTTCTTTCTTCACCCCACCCATGTCCACTTTTAGACTGCCTATGTCCACTTTCAGACTGCCTATGTCCTTCCCTTGAACCTCGAGAAGAGCGTTGACATTCCCCCGGTCCGCCGCCGGAGCCGGGCGGGGAACATCTCGGCCTTTGGACTCTGTTGGGGAACGATAGGGTTGCCTAACTTGATAAATCCCCGGCTCCTCCACCGTATCATACCCGGGAACATCCCGACCTTTGGGAACTGTTGAGGAACGATAGGGCTGCCTAACTTGATAAATGCCCGGTTCCTCCACCATACCATACCCGTCCCTCTCCTGATCGTACAGGTAAGCCTGCTGCACCCGCTGTCGAGGAGCCGGATACGTACGGCGAGCCTCGCCCCCATACACAACACGTTGGGTGTGTTGTGCCCACCTGATGGCCTCCAGGGCCTCGTCAACGGACTTCGGGCGTTTATTTAGAGCGGTTAAACCCGCCGCCTTATCCGTACACCCCTGGCATAGCTGCAATACCATCTGAGTGCCGTCACCCCTTTGGTCAGACCCAAATGCTTCACAAAACAAAGCCTGGAGCCGGTCGGACCACCCAAGGAGGGACTCCTCCGGGAGTTGGCGAGCCGTCCGAAACTCGGCTATGGCCTCCTCCGGAAATCGGGTAGCCCCAAACCGACGCCCCATCGCTGTCAACATATGGTAATACGACTCGGTGCCCATATCCCGAAGATTCGAAAAACAATCCGACGCAGACCCTTCCAGACACCAGCCTAGAACATCCAAACACTCACTCGGACTCCAGTGGCACGACGCCGCATAGCTCGTGAATTTCCTGAGAAAGGAATGCCAACTAGTCCTCCCATCAAAACTAATCGACCTCGGCAGACGGGGGGGCCAATCGCGGCGCCCCTGCGGCCTGTAATCCCCCTGACCCCCTGGTGGGGATTCCCTAGAAGAGGGATATACATAACTATCACGTGGGGGCACCCCGGAATACGGACCAGAATTGGTAGGAGGGGATTCCCTAGAAGAAGGATATACATAACCATCACGTGGGGGGACCCCGGAATACGGACCAGAATTGGTAGGAGGGGATTCCCTAGAAGAAGGATATACATAACTATCACGTGGGGGATAACCATAATTACTCTGTGGGGGTTCCCTGGAAGGTAGACTCCTATCTTCCCTAAGCCGGTAGTCGGCGGAGGGCTCGGCTGGGGAGGGCTCGGCCGGTTGCGGCGAGCTCCTAACCTGTGAATCAGCCGCCGACCCGGCTATAGGCCCAGCTGGGCCTCCACCCGAAGGCGGGGGGTACACTGTATGTTTATAGGGAACAGGATCCGGACTTGGGGCTCGGGACTCGGGACTCGGGACCGACTGGGTTTGGTCAGTCTGGGTTTGCTCAGTCCCCACCCCCTCCCCCTGTGCCTGCTCAGCCTGATCCGCCTTCCTATAAGGCTCAAAATCAAATAGATGCAACAGGTCCTTAGCTTCATGGAGACGAGGACACTGCAAAAATAACTCCTCCGTTAAACTCCCACACTGCTCCCTCCACGTAAGAATCTTGTGGGACTTAGTTTTATCCACAACGGCCAGTAAGGCCTCTTCAGTCCCATAATTCACCTTAACCTTCTCTGTGGCCATAACCAGCTGTAAACCAGCAACGATTATATAACCAAATGAAGAAAGAAAAACAACATTCAATACCCAACAATCCCTCCTTCTTGCTTACTTACTAACCTACTTAGTTTCTTAACCACTTACTAAGTGCCCTACAGGAAAACATTGGAACCCTAAACCTCACTGAAAAAACACCGGGGAATTATCTCCACGGTGAAACAATCCAGCGAGCGGGCCAAAACTAAACCCTACTAAGTAACACTAAAGGACTAGTCTAGACTTAAACAACCCTATACCTCACCGAAAAAGAACACCGTGGAATTATCTCCACAGTATAAAACTCTGGCGAGAGGGCCCTAACTATCAACCTAATCCAACTTTACACCTACCTTAAACCACCATATAACCTCACCGAAAAAACACAGTGAAAGTATCTCCACGGTGACACACTCGGTGAGATGGCCGTACACACCAACAGAACAAGATTAGCACAGACAATGAAGATGAATGAAAGTGAAATTAAAGATTGCTCAATCAACTTTGATACAACATTCAATTGGATAAAAATCCAAAAAACAACGAACAAGAAACGTCACAATAACTAGCATGCAAATATCACAACGCTAATGCTAACCTTGAATGTTCGGGCTCCTACAAAAAAAACTCGGAGATAGAATATATTCGCTATAGCTAGATCAAGAAAAAAAACAAGCAAAAGAGAAATAACGTAGCAGTGAATCACAACTAAAGGGTAATCCACACCCAATAATTGGTAACTTAATCACCTATATATTACGTTACAATCCCTAAAACCCACGAAATAACCGGAGGCCAGGATAAACAAAAATAAATATCAACCGTATCCTCCGGCTAAGACTACCAATTACGGCAATAACACCCCACGGGCAGGAAAAAAAAAATTATCCTAAAAACACCGAAACGAGTACCCAAAAACCGGAATACAGCACTAAAAAATACCCTACGAGTCCCTAAACTACTAATCTACAGCAATAACCAACTACAAACGGGGAAAAAACAAGCTTACAAGGCCCCACGAATTAATTTCCAAAAAATTGAAAACCCCTTAAGTACACGTGCGAATACAAACAAGATGGCGTCACCCACACGTGTGCTACAATAAAATATCTCGCGCAAGTCCGAAAAGAACGATCACGCCAATGTTGTGACGGAGCGGAATATAACTTACTGGGCCTAAATAACTGTTAATTACGCATTATGCTACTAGAATAAGGATTAGTCCTACCATAGGCTGTATACTTATACAGCTTGAAGTCTGTCTTGAAGCACTCGTCGTGTCGCCGGTGGAGCTCCACATACGTCG
>JAVYIG010013798.1:0-45022 GCA_035222895.1 Strongylocentrotus droebachiensis | reverse complement strand
TAAATGATAGCATAGATAAGGATGAGTGCAACGTTTCTTACACTAGTTTCGACGAAGCGGTGGACATGATTGTTAAACTTGGTCTTAAGTCTTTTATGGGGAAAGCTGACATCAAGTCTGCCTTTAGATTACTGCCCGTGCATCCAGTTGATTTTGATTTGCTCGGTATGTGCATTGATGAAAAATTCTATTATGATAGGTGCATGCCCATGGGTTGCGCGATTTCGTGTGCAATGTTTGAGCGCTTTAGTTCCTTTCTCGAGGATTGTTGTCGGCGCATAGCTGTTACTGAACAAGTGCTGCATTACTTAGATGATTTCTTCTTTGCTGCTTCCTCATTCGAGGAATGCCAGCGCATCATGCTCTGCTTCCAAAATATGTGCAAAGATTTCGGTGTGCCCTTAGCGCTGGAGAAAACCGAAGGGCCCTACGAGAGTAATTACATATTTGGGTCTAGAGATTGATACAAGGCTATGTCAGGTAAAAGTTCCAGCTGATAAATTAGAAGCGCTATGTTGCATGATTCGCAGCTTTTCCACGAAGTCTAAGCTGACACTGCGCCAGCTACAATCGTTAATTGGGTCACTCAATTTTGTATGTAAGGCGGTTGGCCCAGGTAGGGCCTTTCTCAGGCGGCTGATAGACATGACTAGAGGGGTAAGTCAGCCCCATCATCGCATAAGGCTTACCAGTGGGGCTAAGGCTGACCTGGCAGCATGGGAAGCATTCTTAGAGCATTTTAATGGGACCGTTATGTTTGCTGAAAATGTTTGGCGGGATAATAATTGCCTTCAATTCTATACAGACGCATATGGGGCGCCAAGTGTTACCCTAGTTTTTCGGTATAAAATCACCTCATTTTGTTACAAAATTTGTACCGAATTAATTTTGTTACAAAATGATTTGTACCGAATTTATTTTGTAACAAAATTTTATTTTGTTAAAAACTTTTGTAACAAAATAAATTTTGTTACAAAATGATTTGTACCGAATTCATTTTGTTACAAAAATTTTACCGAATTCATTTTGTTACAAAATGATTTGTACCGAATTAATTTTGTTACAAAATCATTTTTACGGAATTCATTTTGTTACAAAATTATTTTTACCGAATCTATTTTGTTAAAAAAATTGTACTGAATTGATTTTGTTGCAAAATGACTTTTACCGAATTTATTTTGTTACAAAATGATTTTGTACCGAATACATTTTGTACCGAAAAACCAGGGTAACACTTGGCGGCCTTTGACGCCAAGTGTTTACCCTGGTTTTTTCGGTAACACTTTGCGCCTTGGGTCGCAAGTGTAACCCTGGTTTTTCGGTATAAAATCACCTCATTTTGTCGCAGAGTACACTCAAAACTGTATTTTGTAACAACATTATGTTATACAATTTATTTTGTTACAAAATTACTTTGTACCGAATTCATTCTGTATTACAAAATGTTTTTTTTTGTGGACGGAATACATTTCGTACCGAACTCATTTTCATTCTGTGTACGGAATTATAGTCCGTGCATATAGTTTTGTGTCCGCGGAATGCAAGGTCAGTGAACAGTACTGTTGATGCTTGGGGGAGAGGGAATTAATTATTAACCTTGGTATGAAGTTGTGTTCATACTGCACGCACTGCCTCATCCTGATAGCACACTATAGTAGCGCACAGTCATGGTGTGTCTACACTCAACAATACCAAGATACTGGAAGTTAAAGTTAATCTGGACATGAACAAAGCGTTTCGCTATTAAAACTGTAACTAGTGACTTAAACTAGAATATAACAATGTGCTATGGCATAATACATAGTAACTGTCACATGTCCTTGGCTAAGAATTTTGTATAAGTAAGCAAAAGACAAATATACTGACAGCATTGATTATTACTGTTATTGAGAGAATATAGTTTAATTAAACTATATTATCTCAATAACACAAATAATAAATACTTATAAAGCGCCGCACTTAGTTAATAACTTACTCAAGGCGCAAATTGTGGGGTAAAGTTACGAAGAGAAAAAAGATATACATAACTATCAATATTTGCAAGTTGTAAATCTTTATTGTTCTTTATACCCTGGAGGACTTGGATGGGGTAGCGGGAGGGGCTGGCGGTATCGAGAGGGGTGATGAGGCGAGGGGGGTCCGAATAAGGTGGATAATGCATTGGTAAATTACTATGATAAAAAATTGATATATTAAATGTAGATTAATATGAATTTTTGGACCCCATGGAAGCACATACGTACGTGAACGCTACGGTAGTCTTTGCCTTGCTTTGCAGCTTTGTGTTTTAAACTTTCCTTTTATGAAGTTATTAAATGTTAGGCTTACTCAGTAACTACGGTACGTAGGCACCTTCTTTATTTCTTGCCAATTTAAACAGTATCTTGGTATTATTGAGTGTAGACACACCATGTGTACGCTACTAGTGTGCTATCAGGATGAGGCAGTGCGTGCAGTATGAACACAACTTCTTACCAAGGTTAATAATTAATTCCCTCTCCCCCAAGCATCAACTGTTCACTGACCTTGCATTCCGCGGACACAAAACTATGCACGGACTATAATTCCGTACACAGAATGAAAATGAGTTCGGTACGAAATGTATTCCGTCCACAAAAAAAAACATTTTGTAATACAGAATGAATTCGGTACAAAGTAATTTTGTAACAAAATAAATTGTTTAACATAATGTTACAAAATACAGTTTTGAGTATATTCTGTGACAAAATGAGGTGATTTTATACCGAAAAACCAGGGTTACACTTGGCTACCCAAGGCGCAAAGTGTTACCGAAAAAACCAGGGTAACACTTGGCATCCAAAGGCGCCAAGTGTTACCCTGGTTTTTCGGTACAAAATGTATTCGGTACAAAGTCATTTTGTAACAAAATAAATTCGGTAAAAGTCATTTTGCAACAAAATCAATTCAGTACACATTTTTTTAACAAAATAGATTCGGTAAAAATAATTTTGTAACAAAATGAATTCCGTAAAAATGATTTTGTAACAAAATGAATTCGGTACAAATCATTTTGTAACAAAATGAATTCGGTAAAAATGTTGTAACAAAATGAATTCGGTACAAATCATTTTGTAACAAAATTTATTTTGTTACAAAAGTTTTTAACAAAATAAAATTTTGTTACAAAATAAATTCGGTACAAATCATTTTGTAACAAAATTAATTCGGTACAAATTTTGTAACAAAATGAGGTGATTTTATACCGAAAAACTAGGGTAACACTTGGCGCCCCATAGACGCAGCGGCAAGCATTGGGCTAGGCATTTATTTCGAGGGATGCTGGGCTCAAGCTAAGTGGCCGGAATACGTCAGGGAGGCTAATTTCTCCATTGCCGTTCTAGAACTGCTTCCCATAGTTGTAGGCGTTCACTTATGGGGAGATCGGTTAAATGGGAAGAGAGTAACTTTCTGGTCTGATAATCAATCGGTAGTTGCCGTCATTAACAAGCAATCGTCTAATTGCAAGATAATTATGCGGCTCATTCGCCACTTTGTAGTACTGTGTTTAAGGTGGAACATTTGGTTTAAGGCAAGGTACGTTCCAGGCCATACCAATGAAATTGCCGATTCTCTGTCCCGCTTTCAGATGACCCGTTTTCGACATCTGGCCCCCAATGCCGAGCAACAAGGGACCCCCATTCCTACCCCTCTCTGGAGCAGCTTAGTCGGGAGCGTGCCGTCTTGTTAAGCTCTTCCAGAGCTCAGAACACTATGCGCACTTATCACACGGCATGGCAAGCTTTTCAGCTGTTTCGGAGTAATTATAATTGTAATGCCTCTACTCCACCAACTATCGAGCAGGTTGCTCTTTTCATTTCTTACATGAGCTGGTCCAATTATTCAGCAAACACTATCTCTACATATATCTCAGCTCTGTCATTTCATGAGCGCAGTCATAATAGGGAAGATATAACTCAGAATTTTCCAATAAAGCGATTAGTTGAAGGCTGCCGTAGGCGTCATGCTCGCCTTGACGTGCGCTGCCCCATTACTATGCCCTTATTACATAAATTAATCGCAACACTGCCATTAGTATGCCAAACGTCCTATCATACTAAACTTTTCACTGCAACCTTTTTATTAGCGTTTTTCGGGTTTTTACGCATTGGTGAATTCACTTCTCAGGGTAGATCCATCCCCCTGTTTGAGGCGGACGTAATCGTCCGGGGGAATCCCCCACAGCGCAACGTTAGTGTTAGAATTCGGTCTTCCAAAACGGATCAGCGGGGTAGGGGGTGCGTCATCGTGCTTCCGGAAAGTAGGTCATTGTGCCCCGTTAAAGCAATTGTTGGGTATTTGGAAGCCCGTCCTCAACGCGTTCCCACTCCCGGTATTGACCAGGGGTTTGCATTTTTTAGGCAATTTGATGGTTCTCCCCTAACCCGGCAAGCTTTCAACAGGGTGCTACATAGGAGTGTTTCATTCTTAGGTTTACCAGCTCACTATTACACGGCCCATTCATTCCGAATAGGAGCTGCTACGTCCGCTGCTATGGCGGGCTTTTCAGACTCCCACATTCAAAAAATGGGGAGATGGGTATCTGGGGCATACCGGGGTTATATCAGATTACCGGCAGGTGAAGTTTGAAAACTTCGGGGTGTTATAAGTAGTCAGTACGTTGTCTTTTTCAGCTTAATTTTGTTACGTTTTGATTTAGACTGGTAGGATAATGGGCGATCAGACCAAACCCAATGCATAATATACTCGTAACTAAATTTTGTTTGCACTGAATTAGGGTGGTTTATTCCGAAGAATAACACACATTGCAAAAGATATTTTGTTTATGGTAATATTATGTAGAACATGTTACTGTCTGCGGGTTCTCCCTTTTCTCCATTATTTGAATCTGCAGAGTCTACATATTTATCGAGCCAGACAAGGGATTCTACATCCATACGAGGCACCATCTGGGCCCTGGGGGATTTCATGGTGCAAGCGGCCGGTATCCATCTACCCGCCGACAGACATGAAACCAGTCAGAGACAGCTGGGTTAATAACAAGTTGCGCGGTCTATAATTCGCCGATTTGGAGGACTGGTCGTTTCGCACCGTAAGCACCTTTCTGGCAAGGGTACTTACTTCATTATTCATTTCGAAACATTTACGAGGTGTTTCTGAAGAATACAGACGTTCAATTCCTTCCTACTGATCTTCGAACATTCGTCAATTCAGGTTAATTTCAGATCTGTATTGATCTGAAGTAGGAATGATTGTACATAATGTTGTCTGTTACGTTCATAGTACCTTTCGCAATTATGCAAAGGATGAGATTTGTTCATACCATCCGATTTCGGTGTGGCGGCGATCCATGTCTGAGCAGCCACGTCTCGTGTGGCAGAAAAATTTACAATTTTGACCGCCAAACCGCGGAATTATCTTTAATTTGCACATGTCGAACATACCAGTTTGCAAGAGAATAGGCTTCGAGCCAATGATGGGAAATTTTAATGCAATTAGTATTGTTTGCACCCTGTTTACACTTGGTTTGTAGGCTGAGGAGGACCATTAAGGCCTTTGATTTAGTTATCCTCAGTTGTAGGCAATAAAGTGTTTATGTGAACGCTACGTGTCTCAGGCCAGAGAACTGCGTTGATTTGGGATTATTTTATTATGTGAACGCTACGTGTCTCAGGCCAGAGAACTGCGTTGATTTGTTTTTATTATGTAACGCTACGTGTCTCAGGCCAGAGAACTGCGTTGATTTGGTTTTATTTTATTATGTGAACGCTACGTGTCTCAGCCCAGAGAACTGCGTCGATTTGGTTTTATTTTATTAGGTGAACGCTACGTGTCTCAGGCCAGAGAACTGCGTTGATTTGTTTTAATCTAAATTGGGGGCATTTTAATGCAATTAGTATTTACACCCCGTTTACACTTTGCTTGTAGGCGGAGGATGACCATTAAAGGACAAGTCCACTCGAATTTTCAAAAATCATAGCATGTTGTAAATAAATCAAAGGTTGAAACTGCCAAATATCACTGCTGTACTTCAATCGGCTGATTTTTAAGAGCGATTTCTATTTCGGTTATTTCTAGCAAAACATTTAAATTTGCCGCACCGATGTCAGATTGTTGATCACGTGATGTGACGTATGGTCCTCACAACTTAGCGCATGTCTTACATTCTGCCGCTGTGCCAGGCGTACGGGTGTTCCAATCGGCCAGGATATGGGAGTAAAAAAAGTTTCTTTAGCATCCCAAACCCAT
Organism: Strongylocentrotus droebachiensis; assembly: GCA_035222895.1. Lineage (NCBI taxonomy): Eukaryota > Metazoa > Echinodermata > Echinoidea > Camarodonta > Strongylocentrotidae > Strongylocentrotus > Strongylocentrotus droebachiensis. The sequence goes on along the minus strand of JAVYIG010013798.1, from coordinate 38,794 downwards.
TGAAAGACAGGGAGAGATGTTCTCAGTGGTTGAATAATATTGGGACAAACAAGTTTAATATACGGACATATCAATTTAGCAAAAATAGAGTCGTTTGCGAGGACCACTTCGAGGCTGATTGTTTTCAGGAAGACATCCATGCGCAGCCAATCCAATTGATCACAACACGTTCGCGAATGGGCATCGTCGCGTCTCGAGCTCTGTGTTGTGAGGATCCTACGTCACAAAAAATGTCGCGCGATGCATTGTGGGGGAGAACCGGCTCGATCACTAACTTGTTCTTTGCTCATTAAAACAATTAATTAAAAATAAGTCCGAGCTCCATTTTCCAAGACCAAGTTATATTTGGGCTTTTTAGATTTTTGTCTATCTAATCATCAAACCTTTTTAGCCGAGTGGACTTGTCCTTTAAGGCATTTGCTTAGTTATCCTCAGTTTTAGGCAATAAAGTGTTTATGCGAACGCTACGTGTCTCAGGCCAGAGAACTGCGTCGATTTGTTTGTATTAGGGAACGCTACGTGTCTCAAGCCAGAGAACTGCGTTGATTTGTTTTTATTATTTGAACGCTATGTGTCTCAGGTAAGAGAACGGCTGTTCATTGTGAAGTTAACACACTATTTTCATTTGAATTATTTGTTATACCACAAGTCTAATGACGATGGAAAGTTTCTATATTACAACTAATAAATACCATGGCCAATTGCAAAACTAGTTTTCTATGTCCTTATTCCTTGTTCCAGGTGGATAGAACAATAATGGTAAAAATTGTAAAGATAAAACAAAAATATGCTGAAACACTCACATAGTAAACTGTATGTTGTTTAAAAGGAAAAATCCATGTCTGCAGAAAAAAGAAGGATACAAAAGACATCTAAGTAGCTTCGCCACTGTTTATCAAGTCATAGTTATTCTTAAATGAAGATTGTTTGTGAAAAGGTTATATTATACTTCTTTAATGATCTCAGCAATCGCTATCACATAGTCACATGTCAATATAAACTTTTGGAATATACATAAACTGCTTTTGCGAACAAACCCGGTTTATGACAACATCACTTATAACTATACAAAAAAAGATGATAAGGATGATGATAATGAGGATGATGATGACAATGATGATGAAGATGATGATGATGATGATGATGATGATGATGTTGATGATGATGATGATGATGATAACAACAACAACAACAATACAAATAAAAATAAAGAATAATTATGATAATGACAATAATACAAATTGTGTCCTGCAGATCATGTGGCTCGGCACGTTACGCCTTAATACCATGATGAATCTGGGAATCTGTGTTGCTATGATGACATTTTTGTCATGCGCATTGTTCTATTATCATCGGTAACAAAGCTGACAAAATATCGATACACATGAATTTTCTCTTTCATTCATATTTTAGGTGGTGTCTTCGACAGAATCTGTGACTTTGGCTTTGAGCGCGGGATAATTTCTCATAACACCCAGAAGAACATTGTCCTATTATCATCGGTAACAATACTGACAACATATCGATAAATATCAATTTACTCTATCATTTATATTTAAGGCGGTGTCTTCGACAGAATCCGTGACTTTGGCTTTGAGCGCGGGATAATCTCTCATAACACCCAGAAGAACAAGACGAGTGCGTTCCAGTTCATGGCTTATGTGTACCCGGCTCTCCTTGAAGATACCTTCAATGTCACGAGACGGCGTGAGTATGATGAGAATATTTTTCATTTGATATTCTAAACGAATGATATTCTAGATATCTTTGATATCCTGTATTAAAAATAATATTTGAGTTAACAAGTGGTAGGGTTAAATAAAATGGCGTGGAATTGTTTTTCTTTTTTTTCCTCTGTTTTCCTTCCTTCCATTCTTTCCATCCTTCTTTTTAGTTCCCTTTTTGTCCTTGTTTGTTTATGTGTCTTTGGTTATAGTTGTTGTTTTTGTTGCTGCACTGGGTTTGATTTGATTGTTGCGTTCATTGAATGACAAAGGCAAACTGAACCTATTACAAAAAAAATATTGGATGCAAAATGAGCAGACTATACTAGAAATAGATGCCTGCATCAATCGGATGGATAGAGGCTAGGAACATGATGAGCAACAGGGGCGGATCTAGCTTTTTGCCAAGGGGGGGGGGGGGGGGGGGGGTTGACCCAGTAGCGGATCCAGGATTTTCCAGAATCGCGCCGTTATACTGTTTTACTTTTTTTCTTTCTTCTTTGTTTTCTTCTTTTTCCCCTCCCCCCCCTTTTTTTTGAATCGGTCGCCAAAGGGGGATGGGGGGGGGGGGGAGGGGGGGGGGGGGGACGGGGGTGTTAAACTGCCGAACCCCCCCCTAGATCCGCCCCTGAGCAAAAAGAGGCACATTGATAAAGCGAAGACAAATAGTGGAAGATGATCCCTCTCTGATATCTCTCTCTCTCTCTCAATCTCTGTTGTACTGTTATCCAAAAATATACGTACACACACTTTCCTCCTCTCTCTTACTTGTCTAATTTCTCCCTCTTTGTCTTTTACCATTCCTTATCCCCCTCTTTGTCCCTCCCCTCTCTCTCTTTCTTTCTTTCTTTCACTCACTCTCTCTCTCTCTCTCGCTCTCTTTATCTCTCCCTCCCCCCCTCTCTCTCTCTCTCTCCCTCCCCCCCCTCTCTCTCTCTCTCTCATTCTCCCCATCTCTCTCTCTTTCCCTCTCCCTTTTTCTTTTTTTCTCTCTCTCCCCCTCTATCTTGTTTCTCTCTTTCCCCCTCTATCTTTCTTTCTCTCTCTCGCCCTCTCTATCCACTCTTTCTCCCTTCCCCCTTTTGCCTTCATTCCTCTTGCCATATTCAGATTTTTGTATTTTTCAAGTTAAATCTCATATCTTATTTTCCATTTAATTGTTAGAAGTTCTAAGTCTCACCTCAATTCTCGTTCTTACAACTTACTTTCCTAATTTCCTTCCCCTATATTTTGCAATACCCCCTTCCTCTTTAAAAAAAATGACTTACTCCTTACAAAGTGAGTCTTATAATGGCACATCTCCTCCCTTCTCTCCCCTTCTCCCTCATTATCATCTTTTCTTCACTCCTCCTCCTCCTCCTCTCTGTTTGTCTGTTTGACTGTCTCTCTCACTTTCTCTTCTCTGTTTCACTCTCTTTTTATTCAGAACTCTCTCTCTCTCTCTGTTTATCCGTTTTAGTATTACATGTCTCACCCTCCTCTCTCTCTCTCTCTCTCTCTCTCTCTCTCTCTCTCTTTATCTCTCTCTTTATATATCCCAACCTCTCTTCCTATACATCGTCAAACAAACCATGTGATAGATGCACCCCGAGTCCCTCGGCATAGTGAGGAGATGCAAATCTGAGCATGAATCTTTGATACATCTCGTGAATATTTGATAACCGCCATACCTCATCTCGGCCATATTGATTTCCCTTGCTACCCGACCCGACCCGCCATCCGGAGCACCCCGTTGTACGAACAAAAAAATGGATAATGCGATCCACCACCATATATACCGCCGCCATTATCCTCATCATCATCGCCATCATCAGATCATCGAACGATAAAAACAACCACCCCGCCGAGGAGCGATTGAGATGTGAAAAAGTCATGATTTTTAAAGGGTGGTAATTTCAGGATATTGTGACGCCATTAGGGTGTTGGAGCCAGGTTTATCTCGCTCTGTTTATTTATCATTCTGCGTGCATTTATAAAGGTTAGGGTGCCGAGCGAGAAAAAGAAATTATAGATTTGTTCCCGTCTGGCCTGCTTTGGATAATGAACTTTAAGATTATCATTGCATGTTTCAATCAGAATAATTTATTCTGCAAGCGAGGGTATTTTACTAAATACTAATGATCCATTTTTATGACGTGTATGTTATGTTAGAAAAGAGAAGTACATAAATGTAAAAAAATAAAAATAAAAATCCATACTACATCAAATTTACCCTAATCACCCTCTCTATTTTTCTCCATGCTTTTCTTATTCTATCATTTTTCCATCATCTCACATTCGAAACGAACATGTATTAAAAGCAAATCTTTTACCATTTCCCTAGTTGCAAAATATACCCACGATGCCGAACAAAAGATGAACGTAATTTCTGTGATTCAACTCGTGCCTTCTGCGATACGATCAAAAGTGAAATAATGATTAAGATCAATGTTTCTATAGTAATTTCGATTAATTTTAAACGTTTCGTACTTTTAGTATTAGATTTACAGAGGAAATGGCCTTTTGGAATTACAAAAAAATACACAGCCATGAACTTGAAGCTCTATAGAGGCAAATGACGTCAAAATACAATAACTAATGTATATTGGGAAGATATTTTGTTTTCTCAACACAGCCTGAGAAAGGTCAGGGGTGAGTGTTGGCGCAACTTTGGTCATTCGACGAGGCGCGCAACCATCGCCCTCCCCAGGTAGAACAATCAAATGAAAAACAAATGAACAAGATGCGAGCGCCTTACTATAAATCATCTAAGAACACCCCCGAACTGTAGCGCCCCCAAGGGATGAATTTAATGTGACGGTTTCTATAAATCATGCGCATAAGAGATAACTAAAGAGGATAAAGATAGAGACAGTTGGTCACATGGGCAAGATGATAGTGATGACGTGTATTCTGTCTTCGCTTTAAGAGTCAAGGTTGAAGTGTTTGAGACATGGATTGCATTGGATAACGATATGAATAAAGAAGAGTGGGTTCCGTTGCTGATTAATAAATTAATATCATGGAACCATTGTATTCCGAGATCTGTTTGTTGGAACCAATTAAAACAATAACAAGCCCGTCTTTTATACAAATTATTTTACAACGAGTATAAATGTTTAGACCATTTTTAGTATATCATTGAATTTGAAGTTTTAAGCGATTCTCTGGAGCTGTTTGAATTCCAAAACAAGATGGAATGAAACTGATTTTCTCTTTCTCTCTCCGCCGCGAACCCGATTCTCTTTAGCTGTGTTTGCCATATGTCTTAATTACACCGCATGTATAGAAGTAGTGGTAGCATTAGAAGTAGTAGTTGTAGTAATAGTAGTAGCAGTAGCTGTAGCAGTAGCAGTAGTAGTAGTAGTTGTAGTAGTAGTAGTAGTAGTAGTAGTAGTAGTAGTAGTAGTTGTTGTAGTAGTAGTAGTAGCAGTATAAGTAGCAGTAGTAGAAGTAGTAATAGTAGTAGTAGTAGTAGTAGTAGTAGTAGTAGTAGTAGTAGTAGTAGTAGTAGTAGTAATAATAGTAGTAGTACTAGCAGCAGTAATATTAAATTAAAACCGCAGTCACACCAACGAGACCTGACCAAGCATAACACATTGCCTCAAATGGGCAAGAACTTGTCGTTTTTGGAGTCGGTGTGGATTCGGTTCAGCTGTGTGAATGGGGTATTATAGACTACAAGACTAGCAAATGCAACTGCAGCTTCATGACAGTACTACAGTGTAGTGGTTATGCTGAGAGTAACGACAAGATAAAGTTTGTCATAATCATTAAACGATCTTTAAAAGTCTTTATTTTTATATTAAATCCCAGTCTGCACACTCTACGCCCAGAACACCCTGATCACCGGAGGCCATTCCAAACAGGTGTGCCTCCCGACCTTTCAGTCGTACGCCAACTACTTCCTCATTCCCTACGTGACGGTCAGCCAGTCCAAGTCGGACATGGGACTGACCATCGGCCCCAGTGACTACCTGGTGTCCATGATGCCGTCTCTGGTCCCACCATTAGAGGATTGTGTTAGGTACTTCAAGTGGGACAAGTTCGCTTACGTCTACAGTTCAGCTGAAGGTATGCCTTTCACTTTTTATGAAATGACAAGAGATCTCTTGCATAAAAAATACATTTAAATGCAACTCAAAACGAATAAATGAACAAATAAATAACCTTTTCTCATTATATTTTTAAATGCATTAATTGATAAATCAATTTATTCATTCTAGGCTCCTGCTTATAGCTATATATATTTCATTGTGAAAATCCAAGAAACAGAGATGAAAAGTAACGGATAGGCTTGCGGCCATTTGTATTCGGCAAAAATGACTCGTTACAGGCAAGGCGGAAAATATAATTTATACTTCATTTTTTCCTGGCATTCATTTTCTTATTTATGATGATCGTGACCATGGCTTTTTGTTCTTACATGGTTTTGATCATAGCCCTACTTTCAACCTTTACATTTGTGTTACACTTATTAACTTGTTTGTACAGTCAAACCTGCTTAAGTGACCACCAGTCTACAATGACCACATTTGTTGTTACCCTTGAAAAAGTATTTTCTCATCGAAACAGGTACTGGAGGGATCTGTCTACAAAGACCATTTTTGTGTGTTTCACTTGGGTGGTCGCTATAGACAGGTTTGACTGTATTTGTTTGTTTTGTTCTTTGTCAGGTTTACAGAGATACCAGACCCTTTCACTAAAGTTTCCTCCAAGGAAGTACGACATCAGGGTTCGGCGGGTCGGATCCGAAGTCGAGACTCGAAGGCTTCTGAAGAGCTTTCGTGATTCGGGTCGACATCGTATCATCTTCGATACGTCAGCCAACGACACAGTTCTCGTTCTTAAACAGGTTGACCAATAGAGAGTCTAGAAATTTGTTAACAAGTGGACCTTAAAGCAGAAACAGTTGTTTGAATTAATACTTTCATTTAGAGAATATAAATGTATAGATATATTTAGAACTGTTTTTTGTTGTTTCACTTTGGAACTATTTGATCTAAAAAACTATTTAATCTGAATGGCATTTATATCAAAATAGAACACAGATGCATTATGGGAGCATCTATGATGAGGCATAATGTAAATTGCGAAAAAGGTTCGATTTGCTCTCTTAATTACCCTTGTAAATTCTATTTTTTTTCTCGTAATTTAAGAATGAAAGGTGTACTTGTTGAATTAGGGCCTTTGTTGAATACTCTTAGATGTTAGCTTTTATATATAAATCGGGACAAAATCAACTTTTCACATACCTAAACAAAATTACAAACCTTTGTAAAAGTATGAATAATTTAGTTGTTAACTAAATACAGTTTACAGCTTTGATTGATTCCTGAGCGCAAAGGTAACGGGTCCATGTTTTTTGCTTTTGTATTTTCTTCCTCTTTTTGTTGTTGTTATCTCTATTATTTTCTCTCACTTCCAGGCAAATGTGCTCGGCATGATTACGTCATCATTTCATTATATCTTTCTCGACCTGGTGAGTATATCAAGCATTTCAAAAGCCCAAAGGGGATTAGACATTGACAATTAAACAAAATGCTTCAGATCAAAGGTATATGTAGAATAAATCGAATGGCGAGTGCAGTACTGGCGTTAAGAACACCTTTGCTCACAAAGCAGATTTCTTTCATGGTTTATATTTTTTTGTTAAGGGGAAATAATTCATAACACTATTTTAACATCAATGAGTAATTCTGAAAATAGCATTAGCCCCTAAAATGTATATAAAAACGGAAACGCCGCTTATGGAAAATAATCACTTTACACTCGGAAAAATCACGTAGGATACAACAAATATATGAAATCAGCGAAGTAACGATTTCCTCTCCCATATCTCTCTTTCCCATCTCTCTCTCTCTCTCTCTCTCTCTCTTTTTCTCATTCCCTCTTCCTCTAAATACCCCCATTATCCACCCTTCATGTCATCTTATCTCTCTTCTTTTTTATTTCTTTCCTTTTCTCTTTTCCTCTCCATCCCCGTCTTTCCAAATTCTGTAAACCACTCTTCTCTCTCTCACACACTCTCTCTCTCTCTCTCTCTCTCTCCATCTCTCTCTCTGTCTTTCTCTCTTCCCCCTTTTATGACCCTCCATTCCTTCCCTATCTCTTCTATTTACTTATCCCGTCTCTCTCTCCTCATCCTCCCTGCCTTCTTCTCATCTCTCTCTCTCTCTCTCTCTCTCTCTCTCTCTCTCTCTCTCTATTTCTCATTCCCTCTCCCTCTAAACACCCACATTATATATCCACCCTTCATGTAATCTTACCTCCATATCTCTTCTCTTTACTTATCCCGTCTCCCTCTCCTCACCCTCCCTGCCTTCTCCTCATCTTCCCCTCTCTCTCTTGGCTTCTCTGAGTTCAGGATCTAGCTGACGTGAACATGGATAACTTTCTTTTCGGAGGAATGAACGTAACTGGATTCCAGCTCGTCAACAAGACCGACCCGTACTACAAGAACCTGGAGCTGATGTGGTACAAACGGCAGGCCTACCTCAGACAAGGCAATACCACCTTTGACCCCTCACAGGATAACTCCGCTTTGGGCTACCCGAAGCTGAAGGTAATACGTCCTTTATTTTCATTCTTGTATTCATCCATTCATTCATTCATCCATTCATTCATTCATTCATTCATTCATTCATTCATTCAATTATTCATTCATTCATTAATTTATTCATGCATTCATTCATTCAATCATTCATTCATTCATTCATCCATTCATTCATGCATTCATTCCGATTCATTCATTCATTCTTTCGTTCATTCATGCATTCATGCACGCACGCATTTATTAATTAATTAATTAATTAATTCATTCATTAATTCATTCATTCTTTTATTCAATTATTCATTTATTCATTAATTTATTCATTAATTTATTCATTCATTCATTATTTTTTTTGGAATTTAAGTTATGATATAATTTTTTCAGTTGAAAATCGAAATATTTGTAATGTAATACTAAATTTATCTTGAAATTTGTTTACCAGTCTCTTCTCCATGCCTGAAAAACTGCAAAAATATTTAAGCATGAACGTCAAATGATCGATTCAGAGGTGGACTGGACATGGGGAGTTGGTAGGGGAGGGGTGTTCCTCGATGTGCCCTTCGATATTTTGGCTCGAGGGCCCATCGACAGATAAGCAAATAAGAGCTGGTTGATGTAGTTATGTTTCTTACCAGTTGAGTTGAGCGATTATTATTATTTCATCTATTTATGTCCACGTCAATATAAAAACAAATTCATATATCTCCAAAATACAAACATAATATTCTGAGGTGGAATGATCATAAAAAGCACATAAATGACTTGTTAAAAATGATCCTCACAAAATATACCAATAATTTTGGTACATAGTTTACATAAAATCAAGATTACAAAAACGGTTAGATAACGAAAATAAAGGAAAGAATGAGGAAACATTAATTATAAGTCATTACAAATTTGCATTGAACACATTATTATTATTATTGTTCATTTTATTATCTAGAACAGTATGTCACAGGCTACCCTTGTTGATTTGTATGTATCATACGTAATTTCATAAATTACATTGATTCTTTTTCCTCTCTCGATACGGTAGACGATGTCGGCTTTGACGTACGACGTCACCCGTGTCTTCTGGGAAACGATCAGCATGCTGAAGAAGAACAAACGATTACCAATCCTGACGGTCAGGGGAGCGAAAACATTTTTAGAGTGTATCGTGAATTTTTTTGTAATTTACCCTGATTCTTTTTTCTCTCTCGATACGGTAGACGATGTCGGCTTTGACGTACGACGTCACCCGTGTCTTCTGGGAAACGATCAGCATGCTGAAGAAGAACAAACGACTACCAATCCTAACGGTCAGGGGAGCGAGATCATGCTCGAACCCGGGCTTCAAAAAGATACCGCAGGACAAGGACGTGTTGGAGTATATCAAAATGGTAAACTGGGCCCCGTTTCATAAAACTTGATATCAATAACAAGTTTACAAGCTACTGTTATAAGCTACTGAAATCATGGCATGTGGTTGGCTGAGAGCAAATTTGTCATAGAAATTTAGCATTTGTTATCGATAAAAAGTTTTATGAAACGGGCCCCAGGAGGGAATAGAGAAATAATGATTATAAGATAAGGAAGAGTTTATAGTAAAGACCAAACAAAAAATGTATAGTTTTCTGATTATTTGAATGTTAGTACGGATGACTACCATGCACAGTAAAAATATGTTCTGATAAAGGTAGCTCTTGAAATGCCCCTATTCTTCGAAATATGACAAGAAAAAGCTGAAAAGTTTGGACCAAATATGTATGTGTAGTCCCGTATACTAAATTATGTGTGAAGTGCAGTTGACTTGTAAGCTGGACTGATTCAATTTTTTATCATTTGTTTAATGATTACAAAACTTCAGTGTACACCGGTATTTTGTATGTGCTTCATAATCAACATTTCCCAGTCATTTCTGAACAGTTTCTTTCACAATACAATCGCATTTACCAGATCTCATCTTTAGCTACAATTCATTCATTTAATGAAACGATTTATTAACTTCAATCATGATTTTTTTTTATTTGATAGAGTTTTATTTGTTCATATGTTGTATGCATTGTGGGAGAGGGGGAGTGGGGTTGAATGTATGTCTTCTAAACGAACACAGATAACATTTATATTTCTCTCGAATTGTCTTCTGTCAATGCAATGCATGTATGATGTATTTCACTTTTCGTTTTTTTCAATTAACAAAAAAAAAATCTAGTTGTCGATCAAGAGTGCGACAGGGAACATTGAGTTTGACGAGAACGGAGAAAGAGCCAATTACACACTCCGAGTTCTGGGACTTAAACCTTCAGGATTGCAAGAGGTATGTAAAAAATATATTTTTATTTTCCGCATGCTTTTTCTACATTTTTGTGTGCATAGAACATGGTATGCAGAGAAAAAGGGAAAGAATTAACCTAATGTAGACATAGGAGGAAATAGGAAATTAATTTTATTTGTTATGTAAGAGTTTCATTTGAAAGTTTTGGAACATTATTCTTTTCTGCCAATTATAGGGAAAACGTAGTTATAAGAGGTGGGAGGAGCATTACAAATGCAGCACATTTATTGGACCTACAAATAAGATGAGAAGAAGAAGAAGTAGGAGTAGAAGTAGTAGTGATAGTAGTAGTAGTAGTAGTAGTAGTAGTAGTAGTAGTAGTAGTAGTAGTAGTAGGAGTAAGATTCCTACTTTAAATTATCATCTCAGTCTATTAGCATTATCAATATTATTACCAACATAGTCTTTTAGAAAAATGATAAAACGTGAGGAGGGAAATTAAAATCATGATATTGAAACAGAACCATGAAACAATTACAAATAAATAGAGTGTCGTCTTTATTATTTGTTCATCTTTGAAGTGCGCCCCACTACATGATCATTTAAATAGTATCTGAACAGGAAGTTAAGATATAAAATATTGATCTTAATCAGTATTGTTTATTCTATTCCTTAGGTCGGAACTTGGCTTCCGAATATGACCCCTCGTCTTACTCTCAAAGGAGAAGATAAACAAAACTTCTTGCAGGACATCAACAAGACTTTCATCATAACTTCTCTTTTCGTGAGTAGATTCTTTCCATGAATGCATCTGGTACCAGTATTAAGTTAGAATACTATATGCAGGTTGCATTTAATTCTGTATCGCTCTGGTTTGATAATACTTTGTTCAAGATCATAGACCATAACCAGACGAGATATCTATCTAAAGGACCAAAATGGATTTAATTTTCTATGTTTAAAGATTAAATCCTCTGCCGAGAGCAAGATCGGCGTTGTTTTGTAAATTCTACAAGTTTTTTCGTTAACGCCCTTCTATTTATCAGCAGAAGGTAATTATTTCCCAATTTTGTTATCCTTTTCCGTACGTTCATAGGCGTAATTATTAGCAAACATCACTACTACTTTCACGCTCGTGCTTAAAGGTAAACGAAATACAATCGCAGTGACTTAAAAAGAAATCAACCAATTTTAGTGGCCTTGACCATTGCCTAATGAAAAGTGCGAACAATATAATGACGTATTACATATTCCAAACACGATTTCTAGAAAGTCTTTGCGATCTTGTTAATATGACCTGTAAGAATCCAACGTCATCTCCATCCTCAGCTTTCACGAACGGGTAACCTATATATTAGTCCCTTCAGGTCAATCACCATTCTACTGAAGGCCTTGTCAATATATTGGCTCAGGGCACGCACATACATGAAGTTGTGAAAGTACATGTAGTCCAGTATATGGCCGATTTGATTTTAAAGGGATCCGGTAACTTTGTCTTCAGTTAGATTCTAATACAAAATCCTGGATTTAGCTCATGCTGCAACGATAATTATAAACCTTTAGGTCAGTAAGGAACTCCATGACTTTTACAAGCCGATCGCCTGTCTGATTATCAAGACATTTATGATTGAAAATCGAAACCAAATTTTGCTCGAAAAACGAGTATGGTAAAACCGGTCACTCAAAGATTTTACTTTTTTGAGGCACTTCTTGATCATTTTGAAGCGCGATTTTGTTTTAGAGCTTCAATATTACACCATAACACAGACACTGGTAGCACGTAGGGCCGTGCATCTCAGATTTAACATTGTTAAACGATGTCCTTAAGAACCCCCTCCCTTACTTGCTGCAATCCAAAGATGCGTGCTCTCGGATTCGTTGTTCGGTTTCCGTCGGGAACACTTATTCGAGATCACAGAATATTTGGCTTCCTGCAAATGGGGAGAGATGGACAGGGAAGTTTTACTTTGGAGAGATTGCTAGAATAAAACCTGGGTGATTCTGGACTAATCTAAGAGCTACTTCACTTGACCTGGGAGGGGGGGGGGGGAGGGGAGGTGCTTTGGAGGTATTACTAGAATACAATCTGAGTTCTTCTGGACTTATCTAAAAGCTACTTCACTTGACCTTGACACAGGAGCGACCATTCATGATGCTGAAGAATGAGAAGGATCGAACCCCTGGTAACGGCCGGTACGAGGGGTACTGTATGGACCTCCTGAAGGCTATCAATAACCACCACCCATTCAGGTACATCATCCGAGTGAGGAACGACAGCGCGTACGGATCGGCCAATGAGAACGGGACCTGGGATGGCATGGTCAGCGAGTTGATTAATAAGGTAAGTCGGGTTCTACAAACAAAAATCTGTTATAACGTGTTGCTATGATATGGTGCCGAAAATAAGAGTGTAAAAGGTAAGGGAGGCGCGTTAGCTCAGGCGGTAGAGCAGTGGTCTCGTAATCCGATGACCCGGGTTCGAAACCAAGTCGACGCGCTAGTGCCCTTTATAAAGGCAAGGTATTAATCCTGATTACCAGGTCCCTTGGAGAGGACCGAAAGCCGTCGGCCGTCTGGTTGCTTACTTACAAGCATTTATTCTTTCTTAGTAGTCAGGTAAAATAACCACCACCACCACATCAAATTCTTCATTTGATCCTTGACTATGTAATGTGAATGGCCATGGTCGCAGGATCAGGCAAATGCATGACGCTCTTTGTTCAGTACATCTGTGTGCTAATTACAAGAACTTTGAAAGTTGTATTCTTATAATCGTATTGGTAAGAAAATATGCTTGATGTGCTTGTATAGGTAGGCAACGACAGCCGACAGGGACTTACGGCTTTGGGTCTTGTCTGGGGGACTCGGTGAATTGATATGTTATCAAACGTGTTAAATGACAATGGCAAATCGACTACGAGACCACAACTCTCCCACCATGCGTTCACGTTACCATAGTTCATGAAGCATTTTGGAAGACTCCATTGACTGATTTAACCCTAAGGAAGAAAATGGTAATAATGGAGAGGAAAATGTTGATGCAAAGTGTAGTATTTAAAGGGAGTGGATCGTCATTAATGGGAGTACAAATCTGCAAACAGCAAACCCGTAGGCCAGTCAAGAATTGCCCCCTAATCTCTCGGAGGGTCTTCGGGTGATGGAAAAGCAAAGCATTACATAAGGTATAATGGTCATAAAACTGAAGGCTAACCCTGGTGGTTGACAGCACCTGTTATTGTGTCAACACCCGAACGGTGTCGAATTCCCTATGAGAGCTGACTTCTATGTGTCTTTAAGAGTAATACAACTCTGTCATTGTTCCTTCCTCTTTCTCCCACCATCAACATCCATCTAGGAAGCCGACATCGCGGTCGCCCCGTTGACGATCAACTCCGAACGCGAGCGCGTCATCGACTTCACCAAGCCCTACATGAGTCTCGGGGTCAGCATCATGATCAAGAAACCTCAGAACACCCGACCCAGTGTCTTCTCCTTCATGCATCCCCTCTCGTACGAGATATGGCTGTCCATCATCTTCGCCTACCTGGGTGTCAGCGTGGTGCTGTTCCTGGTCAGTCGATTCAGTCCGGATGAATGGTACACCGTAGAACAGGGTAAGGACAGCTAGGTGACACTTCTCAGCTATTCACTAGGCTTCCCTGTACCCGAATGCCACCTTACGACCTGGATGTGTCGGAAATACGAAACAAACTATAAATCGAAAATGCAAATTGTTTACTGAAATTGTAAATGCTTATCTCGCAAATAGCATGACGATTGTCGCCCATAATCACGCCATATTGTGAAAAGAATTTGTCACTAGGCATTTGGCTGTTGATATTGCTCATGGAATTTCCGTCTTTTTTATTAAGAAATTCTAGATGTGTCTGATTGCGTAGACAATATATCCTCGTCTTTGGTGTCCCGTAACAAATTATTGTAATGGGTATCATCAGTGAATGGAATACTTGGAAATATAATCTTCATATAAAAACAAGATCACAGAATTGACACCGCTTCTGTTTACTGCAGGAACTTTATCCAGTGCGCCCTCTACGGAAGGTGAGATTGATCGTGTGGAACCGAGAGACAAGAAAGCGAACAACTTCGGGATTCAGAACAGCCTCTGGTTCTCAATGGGGGCCCTCATGCAGCAGGGATGTGAAGTGTCTCCAAGGTACAGGGCCCAGTTTCACAAAACTTGATATCAACAACAAGTTACAAGCTATGTTATAGGCTACTGAAATCAAGGCATGTGATTGGCTGAGAGCAAATTTGTAATAGAAATTTAGTATTTGTTATAGATAACAAGTTTTATGAAACGGGTCCCAGATTCGAGGAGGAGAACTTTCTATAATTATTATTCTGTTCCAAAGGATGAATTTAATAATTCGTGACTTTCTGCTGGTATCTGGTTACCGATCAGGTTTTCAATGAATAACAGTGATGCAACGTAGGTTCGGACATTAAGGGTCAATACAAAAACAAAAGGGGTGGTGGCGTAAATCATCCAACGACGATGGAACACGCCATTAAAACCAACAACAACAAGCAGTGTATTTCGTCATAAATGTGCATTTATATAGTCATTTCCTGCTATTTTCATACTTGCTGAGCCAGAAAATGTTCCACTTATTATTGATGTCACCCGTTGCCGTCATGTCAATTACATGTGGCCATCTTCTCCCCTCTCAGGCAGGGAACCTGAGCTGTTGTCTGTCCACACATACAGTGTAGTTGTCCATCTTCGCTTCTATCGTTCATGAATGTTAGCGTCTCAGTGCAAGCGACGAAAGTTCCGCCACGATGATTTGAATTGGGACTTGGCAATTCAGGGTTTCTTGGGCGACTTTACCACTTCAGCTTTAATTTTTTTTTGTATCCACATACATGTATACTTTCTAATCCAGGCTCATTATTTCAATCTCTGACTCTTCTATCTCTCTATTTTTTATTTCTTCGTTCCTTAGATGTCTCTCAGGCCGAATCGTCGGTGGGGTGTGGTGGTTCTTCACCCTCATCATCATATCATCTTACACAGCTAACCTGGCTGCTTTCCTGACGGTCGAGAGGATGTCCACCCCCATCAACTCGGCCGAAGATCTCGTCAAACGTAAAGACATCTCATATGGTATTCAAGGAGGCGGGGCCACCGAGGTGTTCTTCTCCGTGAGTACTATACTTTGCTCTAAACCCCAACACAGACCCTTTTACGTTCAATATTCTGATTATGCTGCAGTTGGTTGTCAGATGATACCAAAAACTGGTTTTGCATAACTCATGATACTTTGGGTGTTTGCAATCACTTGTAATAACTTTTATTTGTATGTACTGCGATGTTCGAAATGAAAGAAAGAAAAAAAACTTTTGTGGACATGACCATAGCAGATACTGACCATTCAAATGGTAAATAACTAATATTATCATTCTCAAACTTATCCAAGTTCCAACAACTCATGCATGATGGACCAACGTGGGACAGCTACTCTGGATTTTTACTGCACAGTATACACTGTATCATTACCCTATTTCTCTTCTGAATCCATTAAAATAATGCTGTCATATAGTGTCAAAAAGCAATCTCCAGATAAAAAAACATCTTTAAACAAAAATTAAGTATTTTCCCTTCATTCTTCATTTTCTTGATCACGCCTGTTACGAGATAGTCATCGAAGATCCCGCTTTACATGACGATGTGGAGGTCGATGAGCTCGGCCCAGCCGTCGCCGATCACCAACTCATCCACGCAGGGCATCGAGCGCGTCCGCCATGCCAACGGCAAGTACGCCTTCCTGCTGGAGTCGACGATGAATGAATTCTCGAACCAGCAGAAACCCTGCGATACCATGAAGGTCGGGTCGAATCTCGACTCGAAGAGCTACGGCATCGGAGTCGCCCGAGATCTCACGATGTTGAGGTAAGTCCACCAGGGCCCCGTCTTACAAAGAGTTGATCGCAACTCATTTGCGATTGATATCAATCGCAACTATGTACAGAAAAGATAGGAGACTGCAACTTACGATTGATTGGAGGACTTCAAGTGCGATCGATTTGGATCAATCGCAACTCTGTGTAAGACTGGGCCCTGATCCACCCTACAGCTGTAGCTACTCAAGATCAGGGTGCATGGATCCACGATTTTGTAATTGGGAAGGGATGTGGGAGGGGGTGGGGGCACATCACCAGAAAATATATAGTAACCGATAATATTATCTTTACAATTTCCATATGCTTTTTGGATTAAAAAAAATAACCTTGAAAAGGGATCACACTCAGAGAGCTACGACTTCGGAGTCGCCCGAGATTTAACCACGTTCAGGTATTAAAGTGAGCTGCTCCTTCAGATATTACACATAATCCGACTACTACACGACGGATCAGGTTTCTTGTGGAAAGGGGAGGGGGGGGGGGGGATTCAGAAAAATCTATTTGGCAAGCAAGCAAGCAATCAAAAAAAAAAAGAAAAAAAAAGAAGAAGAAAGAACACGAACATAAAAAAGAAAAAGAAGAAAGAGCAAACTAGTCTAAAACAAAACAGAACAAAAAAAAACAGAACAAACAAACAAAACAGCTTCGGGTGCCCTTTTGGGTCAAAGAAAGGAAAGGGCATATGTTCTTATCTTTGTGTACTCAGGATATGCAACGTGGGTATGAAACATTGGAAGGGCGCAGGCTGGTTGTTGACCCCTCCCCCTTTCCTCAATCCGCAAGTGGTCCAAATCCCTACGCAATACATTTTGTTGTATTCATAGAAGTTTTGCATAAAATTTAATTAGCCCTGGATCATTTTTTACAGGGATGAATTGACCCTGGCTATACTGCAACTTGGCGAAGATGGCGTCCTTGATAACCTGAAGAAGAAATGGTGGTACGACAAAGGAGAGTGTGAGCCTCAATCAGAATCTATGGTAAGATTCCAGAATTATCCTTTTAATATTTTTGTTTAATTTTTCAGAAACTATCTCCTTTAAATGCAATTTTACTGATGATATGCACTCATCTAAAAATTCAAAAAATCAATTATGTATTTGTGTTTTGGTATGGACTGACAAAATCCCACCCCCCCCCCGAAAAAAGAGGATAATTTCTTCTTTTCTTCAGAGGTTCATCTTATCTTTCAGATCGTTCTCGATTATAGGTAAATAACAAATTACTATTTGATACCTACGATTGTTTTTACCATTTTGGTTATAATCGAAATTGCATTTGAACCCAATGGAACATGTAAAGATTTAAAGATTTAAAAGATAATTTTGGACTTTTTGTTTTCATCTTAGCATGCAATCAAGTTTAGCCATGAACTTAAAAACCAGTACAACCCATTTCTTGCAATATTTTCAGCCAATTTTTCTTGTAAGAACTCAAGTTTGAATCCTTCTTCACAGCTGATAACAAAGGAGGATTGATGGCTCAGTTGGTAGAGTATCGACTTGGTTTCGAACCCGGGTCACCGGATTACGAAACCAAGTCGATGCACTAGTTCCCTTTGGTAAGGCAGTAATCCTCATCACCAGGTCCCTCGGAGAGGACCTAAAGCCGTCGGCCGTCTGGTTGCTTACTAACAAGCATTTATGCTTTCTTAGCAGTCAGGTAAAATAACCACCACCACACTCTTAATTAGCTGCTAACAACTTTCATTTTATCCCTGTTCGATGTAGGACCAGGCCAGTGCGTTGAGTCTCAGCAATGTTGCCGGTATATTCTACATCTTAGTGGTAGGAATGGGCGTGGCAATGGGCGTGGCTCTCACTGAGTTCTACTGGCGGACCCGGGCTCAATCTAATAAGGAGAAGGTGAGATTTAACTGCTCATTCAATTAAAAAATATCAAATAAACTATCAGTCAATTTATGTTTTCCCTAAATGTTATTAACAAGTTTGTTCCTTTTAAATGAGTACTTTTCTCTTTTTTTTCTCTCTGTTCTCCCTTTCAATTCTTACTTTTTATTCATTTCTGATTTCTGATTTCTCTTTTCCCCTTCCCTATCAATTTACCCTTTTCCCTTTGTAATTTTGTGTAGGAGCCCATGTGACATTCGTATTTCATCTGTTTTGTGTTTGTTTCTGTTTTTAGCAAAGCTAGTCTCATGTTTTTGATACCTAAATAGGTTTGGCTGTTTTAAAGTGTTTTTATATCTAATTGGAGGCTTTTCCCTAGAGCCCCTCTAAATAACAAATTGTAATACCCAATCGATATCATCTTTCCTGCTTCAAAGTATGTTCTTAATTCAAAATAAAAACAAAGTGTAGCATCTTGGTGCGTTGAGACAGTTTAAAGTCTTTGGGAAACATTTTGATTTAAATCTACCACACTACACCCAGGTGAAATAAAATGGGTATCAGGTAGAAACAAATTCCAAGCATGATTGAGCGCCTTTTCATGGAAGCTCGGCTAAAGCCCAGGAAACAATACGATTGCAGGGCCTTCAGGGAGAACAGTATGAATACTGATGAGGCTACCCTGGGTAAACACATTATTATTATTCTCATTATTATTATCATTAACCCCTTGAAAGTACAGAAATGATGTATCTTGCATCTCTCACCCAATACAAATGCAACTCTGATTGATGTCTTTCCCAAGGGCCCTATACCAACACGTAATCTCTGATTGCTTATTAAACAAAAATTGATGTGGGATAACAATAGTACTCGAGGCCGCAATCACGTTTTAACCTTCAGCTTAAAGCCCATCTGAATTGTTCGGAGCCCCAAAAATTTGATGGCAGAATTTCACTTAAATTGTATTATATTTTGAAAGAGGATGCCATTTAAAACACATTTCTGCAAGGATTTTCAAACCAAATATGTTTGCAGTCGAATATTGATAAAAGAATACACAATTTAGGTTTTGTGCTTCATACAACAGAAACCCAAATTATGTATTCTTTCATCAATATTCGTCTTCAAATACATTTTTTGGGGCGAAATCTTTGCAGAAGTGTGTCTTTAAATGACAATCTCTTTCTACGTTATGATAACATTTTGGCAAATTTGGGGCTCCCAACACTTTATAGAGGGGCTTTATTTGTCGAATACATTTTAATTGCGGTGGGATAGAAATGGCACTTCGGTCTTTCAACTTTCCTACATTATTTACATTTTCAGATATCTTAATCAAATACTCTGAAAGCCAGGATACGGATATCTGTGACGGTAATTGGGGTATCATGTCTATAACGAAAAAAAAAATTCTTTTTTTTGAAAAGACGATTAAAACAAATTTGAAAAAATGTTTTCACTTTCTGTTGTCATTTGTTTGTGAACATTATACATTTAATCTCTCAAAATATATATTCTTATTTCAGATATCTTTATCAAATGCTCTGAAAGCTAAGATTCGTATGTCTGTGACGGGGGAGAAAGGAATGCCAACTTATCCAATCATGAGACAGGTCAACCCAATGGCATGCGAGAAGGCGGTAAGTCCGGTCAATTTGACTAGGGATGATTCTTTTAGCAAAGGGTTTGTGTCAGGAAATATTGCAACCAAAGACAAATAAATCTTGATTTGATAATGAAATAATGAAATGCAAACCCCCTTTTTTTTGGGGGGGGGGGTGCTTTTTCTTTCAGACTGATCATCTTGAATTTTTTATGACAGATTTGTATAATCATTTTTTTAGATAGTTTGCTTACTTTCAAATTTCCGTTCGTTCTAGCGAAAACATACACATAATGAAGTAACGAATAACACGAGGGATACACTGTTATAATCTAATGGGCTACGACAATACGCAGTTCTTTAAGTCATACAACCTTAACATTTGATATTTTCCTATTATTGTTAGAAAATTATTAATGTGAATAATTTAAACCATGCTTTTGTTATAAAAAGATTCTAGTTAATCGTTATATTTTTGAAACATCTCACAATCTCTTTCTCCAGTTATTGTCGAAGGACCGAGAATCACCATCGGCTATCCGAAGAGGGCAGACATCCGTTTAAATGATCCGTCTAAATAAATTTTGATGGGAAATGCATGCGTTCCATTCACACTCGACAATAACACCGACTCGTATCTTCTTCAAACATCTTCGAGAATTGCCGAGCATGACATTTTTCAAAGGGACCAGTGGTGAGGGCAAATTTTGTCATGAAGTCCTTCAAAAATCCCCACAGAAGCCATTCGCAAGGTATTAAAATGCAAAATGTTTGGGTCTACATTTAGAATGCCGTTCAAAGAGAGGATATAAAAACAAATATTAGCTTGATCTTCCTCCTTCTGATACTACGATCATGATCTAAAATCTAAGATGCATTGAATATCAAATACGAACAAATTAGGCTTATTTGATGTACGATTGTACTGGCAGAGACCAAAGTCAACAATGAAATATTCAAAATAATGTGTAATTAATTATAATATATCATGCATATTATTTACATGGATGGTTTTATTGTATTCTCTGTACATGATTTTGAATGGTACTGTTTGGATACAGAAAGGCGTTAGCTCTGTGTCAAAGTACATAATTATGAGTTAACGTCTCTTCTAGCTCTAAACTGACGCATTCCACTCATGGTGCATGAATGCTCCAATGCGGTTAAAAAACCTGTGAAACTTTAAAATAAAAATATTACTAAGCTGTCGTTTAGCGATGAAACTAATGAATATCATATTCACAAATAAAGATGGTGTTTGTATATGTTAATTATTTTAGGATATTAGATGTTGATAAAAGGAAAAACCTATTTGTCCCCAGATGCATGATAAGAGAGCAGTATAGTTCACTAAATAACACAATGAACTATACCCGACGTGATGTCCGGCGTTCGAAATCAAGTCAATGGATTAGAATTCTCTTCGTATGGGACGGAAAATCATAGGTCCCCTCAAGATAGCACTGACATAAAATGTTAGACAGGAACAAGTAAACAAAAATAAGCAATTTATGTATGATATCCAAAGATGACATATAAATAAGTCAAAGGGAGGCTCGAAATGAATGTTTCAAAATAAAACAGGCGAGTATTGCCAAGAAAAAAGTTGATTTGTTTTTCTTAAATGTATCTGTAAAATCAAAACGTAAACTTTACCAAGGCGTCTGATTAAAACTGTACATTTTAAGTGTATTTTGTGAATCAGCTCTCATTTGTATAGGTTGCTCACTTTTTCGTTTTTGTAAAGAATAATTTTCATATTATATCTCGTGTAGAGAACCACATAACGGTAATGTCGTCATTATATATCTTTTCCCATGCAATGTTTGGTCTTGATTTGTTATAAATATGTACACATAATTGTTCAATTGTCAACTTTGCATAATAATCTTCTTGAGGTGTCTGTGTATCAATTCTTAATCTTAGCAAATTATGTTAAGTCTAATTTGTAAAGTATATGATATTATGTGTATAATAATGATTATGAAAGAATTATACATTATCAATTTGTACTATTCCTCCTCGAATTCTCCTCGAATTCCTAACTGTCGTTATCACTGACAAAGACATGTATATAATCGTTTCTATACCAACTTATTACATTCTATTTCAGTGTGCAAAATGTAACCGCAATGAAAATTGACTACAAATTATCGCTCTTATACATGTATTGAAAATCATGACTCTCAGATTTTGCGACCTTTGTACTATTACAATGCAAATGCAAACATAGTTATAGTTTATGTTAGTAGTGTTGATATTCACGCAATACTATCATTTGATTTCAAAGTGATCTAAACCTATTAAAGATTGCCTGATTCTGGAACACTGAGATATTGTGATGTTGCATTTTGTACAATATAGTGTAAGGCATACAATTTGCGCTTTGAGAATTGAAAGTAACATTCATCATTTTATGTCTGACAGCTGTATACATCATACGTGTACATGTTGTAGGATATTCGGGCATCTTGTTGTCGAGAATGATCATTTTTTTAAATGTTCTGAGCGAGTGAAGCGAACGAGCGTGGTAAAAATGTAATTTTGATATAAAACATCATCAGATATATTCGGTCACGTCCCCGAACGTGACGATATACAGGCACCTCGCTGTCAAAGAGATATTCTAGCACCTCTTTGACTAATTAAATATGTACTCAGTCACCTCACTGCCCGAAATTATATTTGTTGTGATTGTTGTGAGAGGACGAAGCGAGCGATGAAAGAGACAGTTAGTTATTTTAAAAATGTTATTTCTTCATGAAATTACATAGCGGTTTCTAATATCTTGTTTTCACGAAATCTACGTTAATTTCACAATGGATCCACACACACAAAAAATTCTCTTGCAGCACCCCTAATAATAATGATAATAGGCATTTCTATAGCGCCGTCTATCTAGAAATTCTATTCCGAGGCGCATTTATTATGTACGACATGGTCAATGTTATCCCTCTGTGCCATAGACGGGGGGGGGGGGGGGGGTCCCGCCCATTATATCAAAATTAATTCGATACAAATATAAATGCCATTTGCTTTATCGTGTAAGAAGTAAGAAACAGTTTTTATTATTTTGAAAATGTGTTCGCCTACGACATATCCAATGTCAAATGAAATAAATAAATAAAATCAGCAATAACGGAACAAAACATACAATCAGAGAAAGAAACACAAACAAACAAACATACAAGTGATCAATTCACAAAGATTAAAGACAGAGATCCGGCTATTAAATAAAAGTTCCTTTGGCACAATTTTGAAATCCAAGTGTTAAAGAAGGGATGAGGTAATTAAGTCCCTTCTGGCTACGGCAATGGCCTCGCTCTAGAAAAATAAATGGTATGGTAACAATTCCTGGTAGCAGGTGTCGTGAGGAGACGTCCATTAAGATTTTACTATAATGATAGCCGAATAATCTCGTAAAAGTCAAGTATACAAATACAATTTAGGATTATACAAATGTTTATTATGATTATTATTATCATTATCATTATTATTATTATGTATTTGGAGTGACCTGAGCCTGGGAGGCGAAAAGCGAATTGAATCACTGTAACCCTCGGGTCTCTCCTCCCGGAATAACTGATTGGGATTGTGCAAGTGGACCATTACTCGGGGGATTGCCCCCTAATTATACGAATAGTGCAATAGGGTGACTCTCCTCTACACGAGGCCTCTATGTAACATCCTTTCCGAGGGAGAATAGTTAATTTAGAAGGAAAGTGTTGCCCTTTTCTCTGTCACAACGGGAAGAAAATGACTATACGAACAAGACACCGATCTTCATTATCTGAAGTCGTTTATTATGATAGCTGAAGCATCTCGTGATGTCAAGTATAAAAATACAAATTTAGGTTATACAAATTTTAGTTAAATTTATATGGAGAGTGCTGCCATTTACTCTGTCACAACGGGGAGTGAATGACCATAGAAAGAAGCTTTGCATCTTCCTAGTATTAACGTTTCTAGTAGATGTCTTGGCGGGACGTCCATTAAAATTTTACTTTGATAGCTGAATAACCTCGTAATGCTAAGTATAACAAATACAAATCTAGGTTATACACATTTTTAGTTTTAGATGGAGAGTGCTGCTCTTTACTCTATCCCAACGGGAAGTAAATGACCATAGGAACACGCTTTGCATCTTCCTAGTAACGTTTCTAGTAGATGTCTTGGCGGGACGTCCACTAGGATTTTACTTTGATATCTGAAGCATCTCGTGATGGTCAAGTATACAAATACAAATTTAGGTTATACAAATTCGTGGTTAACTTAGATGGAGATTTTTCCTTAAGCATATCAACGATAAGCAAATGCCCATCGGAACAAGATTCACCACTTCTTGATTGCGGAGGAGATTGTCTGGAACAATTGGGAAAGTTTTGTTATTTAGACCTTGATGTGTACTCTGAGTTTACTGAGTGATCAAAACGAAATTAAATTGACTCAATCATGTTGAAAATCCTATAAACCGCACACAGAAATATGCATATCATGGGACTACATGTACAAGTGACATGAAATTTTGGACCACAATGTTCACCTATTGCTTGTCACACGTAGAATGTGGAACCTTTTGCATGTTTAGAGGTCAAACCTTTACAGGAGACATTTCTACTCCGATGTTCTCCCAAACTGACATGCACAGAATGAGAAAGCTCACAAATTAATTTGTTGCCATTCCGTATCAACCCGACCTTCTCTATAGAGTATAGACCATGCCCAACATTGCCCAAAATGCATTCTTAAACGAACTTAATGGAACGCTTTTTAAAAAAATATGAAAAATAAGTCGGAGCCTCTACTGACAACAAAAACAGTGCACTTTCCATCTATTTTTTAAGGATCTTCCTCACAGCTTATTGACGAATTACATACGCCCATGCAGGCCTTTATTATTTCATGGAAGGGCAGTGAGGCTTCGGCTTGTGACAAGGGTGTGGTGAAAAGACGCGTGAAGTGAATCAGTGAGCATCACTGGTTTTCAATGCCAGCATGCAAGATGGAACGACATATACACTTAAAAAAGTACGTAAAGGTCACCTTGATTACATTAAAAGAAAAGAAAACAAACAATGCCAGCATGCAAGATGGAACGACATTTACACTTAAAAGAGTACGTAAAGGTCACCTTGATTACTTTAAAAGAAAAGAAAAGAAAACCAAAAGGTGTGTCATCATCTACTCAATTGCCTTTTCCTATACAAATCATGTAAATTCAACCAAACAAAACACCAAACAAAACAAAACAAAACAATAAATAAATACAAAAATCATTAGTAAAAAGCATGAACAAAAATTGTATGTCACTTTTTTGTTACCATCGTCAATTTTTTTAGCAACCATTACATGTACATGTAGGCGCGATAGCTCAGTCGGTAGAGCAGTGGTCTCGTAATCCGATGACCCGGGTTCGAAACCTAGTCGATGTGCTAGTGCCCTTTGGTAAAGGCATTAATCCTTATTACCAGGTCCCTCGGAGAGTACCTAAAGCCGTCGGCCGTCTGGTTGCTTACTTACAAGCATTTATGCTTTCTTAGCAGTCAGGTAAAATAACCACCACCACAATCATGTATATCTATAACGTGAAGTTAATGTAAAGGTATTCTGTAATTGTCATTGAACCCTTCTTTGAACTTACAATGTAGCTACATGTACATGTAATCACCATGACAAGTAATCGGGGGAAATGCGCTTCTTAGGTATATAGGATAAGTTTCGGAGATGTTTAGTATTTATAGCGATAACATTAAAATGTAACAATTCCATACACTTAACGATTTGGGTGAATTAAGGTCTACACAAGTGAAGGCCTTGAACTTTTGGCAAAGCCTTTTTAAGGTGGAGTCGGGGTAGAGGGCTGTTGCTTTCAACTTTATGTTAAAGATATGAAAGTATAATCCCCCCCCCCAAAAAAAAAATACAGTGCTAGGCTTTTGATTATTTCAAGAGTTCATCCCGTTGACACCTCTTAAAACTGATAGTCGTACCATTACAAATGGACACTACACTGGAAAATGCACGCAGGTTCTGTGTTTTATAATTCATAAGGTGATACTCTAAACTGGCCTCAAACTCAGACACCCAAGGTATTTGATTGGTAGTGTTAGTTTGGTTACCATAGCGACTGGTATCCATTGATGCTTAACACTGCAATGATCGCATCACTCCATTGATGATATAAAATATTCAAGGAGTAAGGATGCTAACATATGGGCCATCATTCTTTAGTGAACATTTTCATAAGCTGTAACAACATGATGTTAGTGATAAGAATTGAAATCCTTGATTATTTAGCCTTGCCTAAATTGATAATGCCCCAAAATAATAAATGGCCTTCATTCATTTGCGTTCGCATTTGTGATTCTGACTTTTATATGTACTATTGTATTATGGAAGTTATTAGTTAAAATGCCTATGAATGTATTTTTGTTATTTCCTCGTTGAAATAGTAAAGAGGCAATAAAAGTGTTAAATAAAAATTCAAAATAATGAAGATAATGATGGTATTATTATACTACCACTACTGATACTACTACTACTACTGAAGAAAGCATTTTTACGATTTCATTTAAATAAATGCAATGTTCGACCAATCATGTGCTATCTATATGTAATGTTCGAGTATTAAGCCTTATGGATAATATGGAATATAGATTAAGCCAATATGACCTTTGACCCTGATTTACATGGAATAGGAGCTTTTTTGTTTAAAGTGTTATTTTATTAAATAAACTTTGTATCTCGTTTTACAAGTTTATCACATTTCGAGTGCATATCCTGTATGGTTAGTGAGGCCTTTGATTCTCATTAACGTATTAAAAACAATATTTTCGTAATTTGACGTTTTTAAAATGAAATGAACCACTTATTCTGGTCAATAGGTATGCACAAACAAAAAAATCCACGTCTCCCAGGAACCTATTGTTTACAAGCTATGCTTTTCCATAAGTTCCTGCACATTTCACAGTTTTGTACTATTCTTGTCTAGGTTTCTTTAACTTGACAATAGTTGTCAAACATATTTGGTGGTATATACTTTGGTAGTCAATTAATTAATTTATCAATTACTATTATAACTTTTAATTTATTATGAAACAATACGTCTTTTATGTATATTGTGTTATATGTATCGAATCTGCATGTGAAATGTGAATCCAATAAACTCAAACTCAACCTCAACAATCTTGACTATAATCATCGGCGAGGGGTGATTAGTATTCTGCTATTGTTTGATCCCCATTGTTATATTATTAATCATGTTAATCATGTCCTAATGAATTACGGTTGTTTTGTCACAATTGATCCATTACACTTAAGAGTTTTCATGGTCATGTATGATAATTTTCATCTGAGGACACCTAACCCCACACAAAACGGTCATTAGCTATAGATATATTGATGAATAACCATTGTTTGGTAGCGAGTCCTATTGCTATGCATACATTATGGTTAGGATTGTCAAGGTTCTGGGTTTAGAGTTAAAATGATGCAAAGGAAAATAGGACGGACCGAGGCAATGATGAATACTACACTTGGGTTGACAAGAGAAGATAAAGATCAAATGTATTGCATAAAGCTGGGGGCATCCGGTCGTGTTTCGAATCCCAGGTTCTTTCGGGTAAAGTCAAGGATACTAACCACTTCACCACAGAGGTATGTACTCTTGAGTTGCATGTGATGTTTTCTTTTATATTATTCCCCTCTTTCACTGTCTCTGCGTCCTTTTTCTTTGTAAGCACAGTTCCCTCTTAAGAAATAATCGGTAGAAGAATCGAAGTGAAAATACAAAAATCGATGAGGAAGGGTTGTCCGTTATATGGAAATAGCATTCGACAAGTTTGCCCATTATCTTTCAATCCTCTTGACAAATGTTTCAGTGTCTCTCTCTCTCTCTCTCTCTCCCTCTCTCTCTCTCTCTCTCTCTCTTTCTATTTTTTCTTCTCTCTCTGTGTGTCACCTTCTGTCTATCTGTCTGTCTGTCGCTCTCTATTACCATTTACCCCTCTCCCTGCCTATGACTCCTATACACTCTAAATCGAAATCGTGTCAATATATTCATCGAGAGTCTTTAATTGTTGAATAAAAGAAAATCACTGAAAAAAGAAAATTTAAATTATGCTTTTTGTTTGGCACTGACAGGGTAATAGTTCCACTTTTCAGGGACAATTTCAAACCATGACGTCATGTCTTAAATTTCTTAAATAACACTATCCATTCTTACCTTTCTCGGAATCCATTAAACTTTCATTTGATAAAATACTAAATTATTGATTCTGCGTATATCAATAATGCATCATGGTCCAGATTTGTGGAATGCACTCCCAGACTCAATAAAATAATGAAATACGAAGAAAGCATTTCTGTCAGAGTACATTGTTTGATCTTTTACCGGTGCTCATTAACTATTCAATACTATTTCCAGATTTTATATAAACATCCATCACTCTATTTAGTTATCAGTTATATTTTATAACTCCTGTATACTAAAAGTTTTCTGTGTCAGACATTTTTACATTAACATATTTTTATTTTCATTCTCATCATCATCAACATCATCACCATCATCATTATCATCACCATCATTATAGTCATCCACCCCGCCCGGGCTATCACGCTATTAAAAAAAAAACGCTTAGCGTGATAGCCCTTCTTCTTTTGCAGATGTATAATGAATAATTCTTGATGCGTTATCAGTTACATTTTGTTTTAATGTAAACATTTCTATTATTACTATATTGTGTATACGTTCAATAATTTGTATATGTTGTATCGTTGAAATGTAATTTGATTTGCACTATGAGACTAGGCTGACGACATACTGCATATACTCTTTACTTTAGCTGCTCCGGACACAGATAGAGACTGGCAGAGTTAGGCTCTACTGAAGGCTTGATAGTATGCAGACTAGGCGTGGTCGCCCCATGCTTTTTAACGCCCTTTTTTCTGGAGTCTTTAGATAACCTAGAAAACCATAAAAAGCACAAGGTGTTTACTTGTATATTGATGGCGTTCCCTCAAGACATACTAGATGACCATGTAAATCGATAATTGCAAATAATTGAATAAAAGGGAAGTTTAATATCGACTTTTTTTTCTCTCACTCTCTCTTTGCACCTGTGAAAACAAACAAGTTGCATACTAGAGATAGACATAGGAAGGGAAAGGGTGAGAGGGAGGGGAGAAAGAGAAGGTGAGAAGTAGAGAGAGAGAGAGCATGGGAGAGAGAGAGAGAGAGAGAGAGATGGAGAGAGGGAGGGAGGAAAGAAAGAGAAGATAGGAAGAGGGAAAAAAGAAGGAAAAGGAGGGGTAGTGAGAGAGAGAGAGAGAGAGAGAGAGATAAAGAGAATGTGAGAAGGAGAGAGAGAGAGAGAGAGAGAGAGAGAGAGAGAAAGGGGAGGGAGGGGAGAAAGAGAAAGATAGGGCGAGGGGGACTGTGGGAGAAGAGAGAAAGAGAACAAAGAAAAGAAAAAGGGGAACAGAAGTACATAGATGAATAGATAGATGGAGAGAGAGGGGGAGGGGGAGGAGAGAAAGAGAAGGAATAAGAGGGAAAAAAGAAGGAAAAGGAGGCGTAGAGATAGAGAGATAAATAGAGAGAAAGAGAGAGAATTTGAGAAGGAGAGAGAGAGGGGGGGGGGGGGGAGAAAGAGAAAGATAGGACGAGGGGACGGTGAGAGAAGAGAGAAAGAGAACAAAGAAAAGAAAAAAAGGGAACAGAGGTAGATAGATAAATAGATAGATGAAGAGAGAGCGAGGGAGAGAGAGAGAGAAATAGAAAGAGAGAGAGTGAGAGAAAGAGAAAGAAGAGAATGAAAACATTTGTCAAGAGGATGGGAAAAAATGGGCGAACTTGTCGATTGTTATTTCCATATAACGGACCACCTACTTCATCGATTTTTTTTAAACTTCGATTTTTTTTTCTTCGGATTACTGATTATTTCTTAGGAGGGATTCTGTGCTAACTCGGATCGATTAACAAGCAGTCTTTTGTTATAAAACAAATAGTCTGGTATGAGTTTAGAAGAGAGAGATTCAATCAATCGATGAACATTAGGTCAGAAGTTGCGAGGATTTTCGAGAGAAAAAAATTAACCCAAAAGGCGAATTTCAATGCCATGTTTTATAATTCGTGTTCAGACCTTTAAGAAGTGATGAGCAAAGCTATGGAAATAGCTTTAGTTGTTTTTTGGCAGTTTTTTGATATCGTGTTTTATTATGGCGGTATATCTTATTTGCAATGATTGAATTAAAAAAAAAAAAAAATCATAAAATAGGTAAATTAAGAAGCATAAATAGTTAGGGAGAGCAGAAGGCAGCTGTGATACTAGCAGAAGACGATTGAAAATGTAATTCAATTAAAGATATGGTCATTAATAAGATTGAAAAAAAGAAGTTATATACTAATATTTTAAAAAAAAAGTTAAAAGCAAAATAATTGAAAGATATATTTATAATGAACTTCTCCAAGGAAAATTGACAATAATAAATAATAGAATAAAGGGAAAGAAAAAAAGGATGCTCTCAGAATAAGTACACAATAAATGATGCTGTCAAAACGGCAATTGGAGAAAAACAAAACTGTTGACTTGGAAAGAAAACATAGTGCACTTAATTAGCCTGTTAAGACATGATGCGTATATAGCAAGATTGAAATACTGCTATGAACTTTTTTTAATAATTAATTTAGTTTTTCCACTTTTTGATTTTTAGAGTGGCTATAAATGCCTCTATCTCAATGATCATTAACACAAATAAAGCATAGACATTAATACAGAGTAAACGTACATACAAAGGCAAATTAAGGGAGTAAAGAAAAGTGGCTTTTATAGACGAGTGGTCTCGATGGTGTAAGTTCATTTAATACAATCATGTGTAAATACGTGGTATTTAAAGTGGTCAAATAACACAGGTTTGACCGATGTAAAGTGCTGTCTGAACACGCCTACTACAATACTGAATACTGGGATGACTTCACCTCCCATTCGAAAAAAGAGGGCGATCGATTATTGCTTTAAGATTCTTTGGCGCATACGTACATGGTGGAACTTAGGGTCATCATATTTCTGAAGTGCACTTAGAAACGCTGAAGCCATCACACACTGCGCATTAAAAGAAAAGTAGCGATATACATGTATATCAAGGAAGAGTTGATCAGTGCGTGGAGTTATTCGGTAGCCTGGTCGCCGCTGCAGCAGCTAATACTAGTGTCTTTTCTACATCATTAGCCATCGGGATCCTCTGTTGAAAAGGTCAGACGAGTCTCATCCAATTGTTTGCGTTGGTAACTCCCGCCTGAAACATCGATTTAGACGTGTGACTACATTGTTGTATGTTTATAACTTGCGGTAAGGAACATAGCCACCCCAATTACGCCAAACCACACAACATTCACTTCTTGACATCGGAGTATTGCAGCATTTTGATGCCACGTTTTGGGGGAAGGGGCAATTTTGCGACACAGCTACAGGATTAAACAAATTCCTCTGGTGTTAACCCACGCCGAATTCGACTATGAAGTACGAAGTGGTGTCGCCATGGGTCTTTCTGTTCCTCGTCATCGTCGCCCTGATCGACCAGGGTGGTGCAGATTCCAGCGTCCTCGACGAGGAGTAAGTATAATTATCCTCTTGTCTCGATTTGTTATCACTCGTACTGTCAGCAACTCTGTGCAGGGCACTAAAAGTAGGTCATGTTCTGCAGCTGTTATAGAACAATGATTAGACTATCATAATTATTGTGATGCATTATGAAAACATATAATTATGTCACAAATCCATATTTATATATAAAACCTTCCCTGTGCTGTTCTTTTGCATTCCCATTGTTAGCCGAAATATACAGTCAGGTCTATTAAAGTTGGACTAACGTGCATGCAAGCCTCAGATAAACCTATCCGTTCGCCAAGAGCAACCAATTTGGTATGCATACACATTTGAATATATGCGGAACCCGGTCTACTTATAGCACGAGTATGACGGACGTTCATAATGGCAAAGTTTGAGTTTGAGTTTGAGTTTATTGGTTTCACATTTCACATGCAGATAATAATACAGATAACAAAATATACATAAAAGACATATTTACAGTAGGCCTGCGGGTGCACCATGTAAGAGAGAGAGAGAGAGAGAGAGAGGGGAGGGAATGGAATGGGAGGAGGGGAGCACAATGTTAAGATTCACATTTAGCACAAGTAGAGAAGATGAGATGCAAAAGACGTAAATGATTATAAAGAAGAAAAAGTGTCATCCTGGCTTCTTCCATGTACACGAAATTACTTGATGCTTACGTTAAAGGGATAGTTGAGTTCTGTTGCAGAGGGTGCTACACACATTTTTTTTTTTTTGAGATATCGAAAAACTAAGTGTCAAATTTGAAAGAACATAATATTTAGATGACAAAATCATCTTTCTTTGATCAAAATCGGTTCAGAGACAGCTGAAATATAACGATTTCAAATACTTGTGTTCCACCACAAAATATTAAATATTTTGAAAAATTTGAAAATTTGCTTATATTACGCACAACCAGCCGGCTCATGTATTGTTATTTTTTAATTAAATAATTAATTAACGGTCATCAAGTTTTTTTTAACGTGGAGCTGAATTGGTATGCTCATGTTTGCTAAATTTCACACATTTTGGGGTCTAAAATTACCTTCATAGCAATTTTAGGTTCCAAAAGGGCATGTCATAGATAAGAATAAGAGCAATAACCATGCACTTTGAAGGCGTTTGCGGTCTGCCATGAAAACAGAACTCAACTATCCCTTTAAGTGCATTTCGCATGTAAGAATACAGATTGTACAGTTGTATAACGGGATGTGTGGAATAGGGTCATTATTGACCCTCTATTGATCCAAAGTCTCTACTTAATTTAATTTACATATACTTATTATATTAGAACAATGCTATCTTGAAAGCTCACATGCCATGAAGGTCATATATTAGACTGCTGTTTACAATATGAGCATTGCGAATTATTGAACACGAACAAACACACACATAGCCTACACAAATATGTTTGGATCATACATAATATTTTGCTATTATTTCACTGTATGCATGGCTCTGCTCCGCAGTACAACATCGGCTTGATTAAGCATTACTTTCCCTCTATGTAGACAGCTACGTTCTCAAAACTCTGGCTTACTTGTTACTCATAGGGTTAAAACAAAGTGGGGGAGCGAACCTTCGCTCATGCTGGGCCTTCATTATGGAATACTCGCCCTCAGTGGATTAAGAATAGCAGCTCTGCTGAAGTGTTAAAAAACAATCTTAAGAAATATCTGTTTACTTAGCTTATAATTGATTACCATAACCTTTCATATCTGTACCTTTCCTATTGCACTCTGTATAAATGTATCATGTACGTATTTCATCTTTTGTACAAGCTGCGCCTTGAGCATTTGACTGTCAAGTGGATTTGGCGCCTTTAATAAATCGTATTTATTATTATAAGAAAGTAGGGGCATGGTATTGTTTGATACTTCGTAAGGCCCAATCGTTGCAGCAAATATACCTGAAATATGTTACTACTACTACTACTACCCAATAAACAAAATCACGTGAAAATCACGTCAATATCAAGGTATCGACTTGAGGAGAGTTACGTTCTTCAAACACCTGACATTTACGTAAATGTGTTAATACGTTTATTGCACTAGGTAACTTAAAACACACGTACACTAAATCACGCAATTGTCACTGCAATATCACCATTATAATAACGTGATTATCCCTACCTTGGAGACCATGGTTTGTAAACCTAATACTCCCGTGTTTGTTTGGTTACGAAATTACATCTTCATAAACGAAATTATCGCGTCACAGAAACACGTGAAGCGTTAGTGATAGTTTTAGTCAAAATATCTGCGTAAAATTCACGTGAATATTACAAGGCTGACTTGAGATGAATCATGTTCTTCATTCACGTGAAATTTACGTCGAAGAGGAAGTATGTTACTGTAACCCGCGTTCAACCCAATAATTACGCAAATGTTACACAATAAATGAACCAAAATAATGACGTTCTCATCCCGTTTCTGAACATCGTGTCTTGGATCTTCCATAATTGCGTCTGGGCGCGCCGGAAGCAGTTTGGGATTAGAGGGGGGTGGGGGGGGGGGGGGGGGGGGGTTGCAAACATCCCAGAAGAGAAAGCTAGTTGCAACTGGTCCAGTCGATGAACCATTTAATGCCAACTGGTAACCCTGGAAATTGAAATGGGCTAAATGATCCAGTTGATCCAGGCCAGTTAGAATTCAACTGGTCTAGCTAAGCCATTAGAACCATTTTGGTAAAACTTCCAACCAGTTGAACAGCAACAATACTTCAATACTGGTACGTCTGTATTTCCAATGTAAGGGCATTGGTAATAAGTAGACTTACATAATTGAATTAATCGAAAAAAAATCGTATACTTGTACTTTATTGAAATTATTTTAGGTCATAGTTAATGTTTCCCTTATTCATGTTTAACTAAATGTAATTTATACGAAGTAGCGAAATGTCCTAATAACTGGTAATTTATATTTGTAGTATTTTCGAAATGAATTGCATATAACTAAATCATCAGTAATTAAGAAATATGCTGTAAATTCAGATAAATTGTTTAAAAAACATAGATCTGCACGCACCCCATATTCAATATGCAAATTAATTGGTGTCAGCTGGTTCAACTCGAAATATGCTAACACTCAGTCATCAACTAGTGCAACTGGAAATATGCACACTCCAGTTATCAACTGGTGCAATGAAAATATGCCAACAGTCAGTTATCAACTGGTGAACATAGAAATATGCCAACAGTCACGGGATTATCACCACGGAACTTAAATGGTAACTTTGAAACCATCAAGACACCCAAGAATAACTCATTTTCACACCTGGAAAACACGGAATACCCAGCTTATATTAATAATCCGTTTGAGTGACGAGATCATCACCGCAGAACTGCTGGCAACGTTGACTACCATTTAAATAGGTGTTTTAAGACACCTAATCATGACTAATTTTTCACACCCAAAAGTGACGTATGCCCAGCTTAGATTAATAATCCGTTTGAGTCACGAGATCATCACCGCGGAACTTATGGCAAATTTGACTACCATTTAAATAGGTGTTTTAAGACACCTAATAATGACTAATTTTTCACACCTAAAAGTCACGTATGCCCAGCTTAGATTGATATTCCGTTTGAGTCACGAGATCATCACCGCGGAACTGCTGGCAACTTTGAATACCATTTAAATAGGTGTTTTAAGACACCTAATCATGACTAATTTTTCACACCTAAAAGTCACGTATGCCCAGCTTAGATTAATAATCCGTTTGAGTCACGAGGTCATCACCGCGGAACTTATGGCAACTTTGACTACCATTTAAATAGGTGTTTTAAGACACCTAATAATGACTAATTTTTCACACCTAAAAGTCACGTATGCCCAGCTTAGATCAATATTCCGTTTGAGTCACGAGATCATCACCGCGGAACTGCTTGGAACTTTGACTACCATTTAAATAGGTGTTTTAAGACACCTAATAATGACTAATTTTTTTAAACCTAAAAGTCACGTATGCCCAGCTTAGATCAATATTCCGTTTGAGTCACGAGATCATCACCGCGGAACTGCTTGGAACTTTGACTACCATTTAAATAGGTGTTTTAGGACACCTAATAATGACTAATTTTTTAAACCTAAAAGTTACGTATGCCCAGCTTAGATTAATATTCCGTTTGAGTCACGAGATCATCACCGCGGAACTGCTGGCAACTTTGACTACCATATAAATAGGTGTTTTAAGACACCTAATAATTACTAATTTTTCACACCTAAATATCACGGATTCACAGCTTAGATTAGTAATCAGTTTTAACTTCGTGAACATCTCCAAGAAAGTTATGGTAACTTTGAAACCATTTGAAAAGGTGTTTTAAGACACCTTATAATTACTAATTTTTCACACCTAAAAGTCACGTATGCCCAGCTTAGATTAATAATCGTTTGAGTCACGAGATCATCACCGCGGAACTTATGGCAAATTTGACTACCATTTAAAAAGGTGTTTTAAAACACTTAATAATTACTAATTTTCACACCTACATATCACGTATTCACAGCTTAGATTAGTAATCAGCTTGAGCCACGTGATCATAACCAAGAAATTTATGGTAACTTTGAAGCCTTTTAAAGAGGTGTGTTAGACACCTCAGAATTACTAATTTAATATAACCAGAGATTCACGGACAGAACAATAAGACGATTAGCCGGTGTAAGTAACGTGATTATTACCATCAACCTTGGATAGCCTGTGAAACCAATCAATAAAGGTGCTTACAAGACCAAATAATTACGTATTTATCGCCACCATCGGTTAACGGAAAAAAAAATCGTTGCTTGGTCAAGTGGTTATTTGGTCATAAACACTTGATTTACAGAGGTAAGTGGAATCACGTTACTCCAGTCGCGTGATAAACTGGTGGTTTTTAGGTTAGATGAAAACGTGAACAGGAGTACCTTTTTTGTTTAAATGAAGGCACGTGTCGATAACGTTTACATCTAGTTCAAAAGGCACTATACTTTAAAATCACTTAAAATACACTCCCAAAAGAGGTTACTTTTTAGTGTTCTGTTTATTGGGTACTGATACTACTACTACTACTACTACTACTACTACAACTACTACCACTACTACCACTACTATTATTACAACTTCTACTTCTACAACTGCTCCCATTACTATTACTAACAAGAATTATAATACTAAAAATGATAAAAATTCAAAATAGGATTAATAATATTAGTAGTAATAACAACAAGAACAAGACATTTAAAAATAATTATAGTAATGATAATAATAATGTTAAATAGATTGAAGTCTATCGAAGAAATCACACACACAGATAACATGAAAACATATGAAGGATGTAAATCACCGTGGTTTGGGATGACGAGGTGATTTAAAAATGCATTACAAGTAATAAAGATAACAACACCAACAATATATAAATACATAAGTAGTAATGTGAAGGCATGAATAACCTTGAAGGTTGCTGTGAACCCCATTGTGTATTCGTTTAAAAAATGACCTAGTCCATCACCATGATCAGATGATAGCAGCAAGAGTTTAAAAGGACATCCAGCTGTGCTGGTGTAGATGATATTATACCTGAGCCCCTTGATCTATTACTGTTACATCCCACTTGGCTGAGGCGGATCTCGGGGAAGGATTGTGTGTGTGGGGGGGGGGGGGAGGGGAGTGCCCCTTAGGAGAGGAAGGAGGAAGAAAACTCGGTGACTTTTCTCCCCCCCCCCCCTTTTTGTGCTTGCCAGATAACTCTGGAGCCAGAACCCGCCACCGAAAACGTGTTGACTTTTGTTTGTTTTGTCAGGGAATTTTGGAAAATTGTGCACCCCCTCCCAGATAATTCAGCTCCCCCGAATTCCATCCTCCTCATTAACCATTGCCCTTTCCCTCGAATGAAGTCACTCGACGCCACTGAATGTCTCCATGTGATGCGTTAATTAACGCTCCTCAAAGGCGGCGCAAACATGCTGTGGAAGAAGGAAAAAAAAGGTGACATCGGTTCTCTCCATGCTTTCCCGAGGCAAGAAAATGTTGTGCAACCTCCGCATTGACGCATAATCATCTTGAAATTGCATAGTGGACGCAATTTTTTAATAAAAGCAGATGCACACAATAATTATGCTTTAAGCAATGCACGAGCAACGCGGAAGCCTTCTCAAAGGGTATAACGCTGTCAGAAAAATGGCCATTCAAATAAGCGAGTTCGTAAATAGCCACTGGAGTCGTATGACGTCAACGTGTCATAGGTCACATGAACATGAACTCGCCCGTTCACTCGTACGCTCTGCGTAATGTACATAGGGCTACGTGGAAAAATTGTGCAGGCGTTCGTCCTTCACTGTTTAGTGTATGTTTTACCGGCTGTTCCCCGTGCTTTCTATCTTTTCATTCATCGAAAATTCCTACAACAGTTGTTGAAAGGAATTGTGGAGGCTCGTTCGATAGATGATATACACATGTGGACCGTCCACTCAAATTTCTCATAGAGGGGGGACTCGGATCACGAGGAGAAAAGCGAATTCTCGTCTGAAATTTGTGTACAGATATCAAAGTTGTATGGATTAAAACTAAACCAAGACGTTACTCTGTTTTGCTCTTATTCAATGTTTATTTGACTATGCTAACCCTGCATGGTATAGTAACATTAACAAGTCAAATCAAAAGAAGTTGAAAATTATACAAAAACAAAATGGTGAGATTCATCAACTGTTCTGGTCAAAGAACTCGTGTTGGCTACAGCGAACTTTCTAAAGCTGGTTTTCTTGAAGTCGACCAAAGATCAAAACAACTCGTATTTTTACCACGTGCATACAATATATCATACTAGGTCGAATCATTATATCCGATCCAACTTCGATCTTGTTACTGACTTACATGATTAAAATACAAGAAATAGCCAATTCAACTTTAACTTACCAGAAAGAGTAGTACTGGAAATTCGTTTTTATTACATTGCCATAATACTGTAATCCTCTTCCTAATGATTTAAAGGAAATAGAAAACCTTGCTCATTTTAAGAGAAAATTAAAGGAATACCTTTAAAGTTGTTAAAATTATCATCATTATTATCTTTGATAAGTTTTTTTTGCCCCCCCCCCCCCCTGACCACAAAAAAAAGTAAAAAAGTAGTTTAAAAAGTTTTTAAAAAAAGGAGAATTTTCTCATGAATTGTGAAAAAAGTGCTCTTAAAGATCTCCTATGCGAACTTTCCTCTGTGAAATGCATAATAAATTCGTTTTCGAGGATTGGCAATGAAAATCGATAACCAGTAGAAACAGACCATGAATAAAGAAATAAACAGCTTGGT
>JAVYIG010013797.1:0-45039 GCA_035222895.1 Strongylocentrotus droebachiensis | reverse complement strand
TTTCAAGTTAAATTTGTGCAATTTTCTTTCGCATTGTTTCATGTACTGAATGTTTTTCATTCTTTTAAACTATGAAAGAGTAGAAAATACAAGCAATTGTTGCCAATTCGATGAGAAAAAGCCGATTCATTTAGATCTTTAGAAGAACTGAACTGCTATGGGTTAATCAGTCCACTGTTTATGGAATGCTACATCTTCTACTAGAATTACATTTACTAGGATTGATGTTTGTCTCACTCTCCCTCTCTTAAAAAAAAAAAAATCATCTAAACATATTTTTGGGGTAGTTTAAACCATTACATCTGCATTTTGAAACAATAACAGTTATCTCTATCATGAAATATATACCTATAGGAGATATTTTATGCTCAATTACTGAAAGGTAATACAAAGTTTTGGTATGGGGTCATGAATTTGGTTCAAATGAACATATTGGAAGCATGCGATCCAACAATATTCAATGATCGTTGTCGCGGTTGAAATCGAGTCTAAAGAGATGAAATTGTAAATAATAGACTCTGTATGTTGTATAGCTCCCTCTCAAGACTGATATTACTGTAATTAGGCTTTAAAACAATGTTGCTTGACTGCAATCGATTGATTTGTTATTACCGTTTGGAAATTATATACCAGAACTGCATATTCTGAGATGTTCATGGTCACAGCTATCATGGAATTATTCAAAATTCTTGAAAGCAGAAGTGTTTTAGGGGCTAAATTTTCTAGTACTTTCAATATCAACAAGGGCATCCAAATGTAATAACTTTTTTAAAATTACTATCCATCATTTTGACAACTATCTCAAAACAGCGTTGCTATAAAAGGGTTAAAGAGAACAGATTCTTCTTTGCATTAGGGGATTAGGTTGTAATATAAAAGAGTGAATGATTTTGATGATTACCAGCTTCATATGTCTTGTGTCTGCATTGGAGGTGAATGACCCTGATTGACCTTTCACACTTGACATACTCTGAAGGAACTCGGCACACAGCCACTTGGTCTTGTCGCCACCCAGAGAGCCAATGCTAGAGAACTGTCCAATGACCGGCCAGGTCTGGACCTGCTCTTTGTCTGGGCCATACTGCCGTAAAATCTGCAACAGAATTTTCATTTTAAAGATAAATTTGAGGCTGATCATGAATTGCGTTGTGAAAAAAACAAACAGACTAGAAGCTATAGGAAAGACTGATTATGGAGTACATAAATCAAATTTTGTATTGCAAGGTTTTGAAATCATCAAAAGATACAGAAGGAGAAGAAGATACAGAAGGAGAAGGAGAAGGAGAAGAAGATAGAGAAGAGGGAGAAGGAGAAGAAAGAGAAGAAGAAGAATAAGGAGGAGAAAATACAGAAGGAGAAGAAGAACAAAAACATTCAGTTTTAAGTACTTGACTGATACAATGAGTGTTTTCTTACCTTTCTGACCTTGAGATGACCCCATTTATCTTTCAATTCTCCGGTGTGTCTTCCAGGCACTGATGAAATAAGAAATACCCTGCACAAGATAGGAATTACTTGCAGCCTTAATTTCGTAACATCATGTGTTTTGGGGCCTATATTTCCTTCTTGAATTATACTAGAAATGGTATTTATTCTATATCTGAAATTTGGACTTCACGCAAGAAATGTACGATTACAAATTAAATGTTTTAACAAATTAAGTTACACTTGAGAAAATTCAAATTATAAGACAATCATACCCTTTACTAACTGCACTGATTTTCATCGGATGCATCCGATGAAACGGCCAGTTAGAAAGCAACAGAGGAGAAAAAGGCGATTAAATAGCCGATGAAAAGAAGAGAAATAGGCGATTAAATTCTCCTGCTCAAGAGCAGGAGAAATTCTCATTCTATCGGTGTGACACAGATGAAACGGCCAGTTAGAAAACGTTCGGGAGAAAAAGGCGATTAAAACAGCGATTAAAATGGTCAAAGGTCGCAGTATACACGCGCTTTATCGTAACCAGCTGTGTTTGTTGACTTATGGTTGAACATGCTGCATGCTAGCTAGATGGAGCGCGGGCTTAATAATTACGCAGTAATTCTTCACTTCCGGCAAGGGCTCGCCACAGCGAGTGAATTTCACCGGCAGTTAGAAAGCGACAGGGGGAAAACTGCGGTTTCACCTTTGTTTACATAAGGAAAATTCAATAGGTATTTTCATCGGTGTGACTCCGATAGAAGCCAGTTAGAAAGCAGTATCAGAGAGAATTTGAAGGGCTTTAAAAGCTAGTTGTAATAACTGAAAAATATGATCCAAAGGTCAATTATTAAATTTGGACTGGGATCCATCTGTTAAATGGAAATAGGTAAAAATGGCAATTCTTATTATTTTACCCGACTGCTAAGAAAGCATAAATGCTTGTTAGTAAGCAACCAGAGGACCGACGGCTTTAGGTCCTCTTCGAGAGACCTGGTAATGAGGATTAATGCCTTACCAAAGGGCACTAGCGCATCGCTTTGGTTTCGAACCCGGGTCGCTGGATTACGAGACCACTGGTCTACCGACTGACCTATCGCGCCTCCTCTAAATGGATTCTCTCTGTTTGATTAATACGTGTCATTCAAAATCAGATTCAACTGTATTATACATTTTCAACCACAGACCTTACTCAATATCTTATTATAGAAGATTGATAAACCATAATAAAATCAAGAAAAACAACTACTAAAACTATGCATATAACTGCTAACTATTATCATTTAAAGCTAAAGGTGTTGAACAGATGTTTGACTTACTTTGCACTTGAAAAATCATGTTGAGTGATGTGATCTTTCCAGGGTTGTAGCGACGGTGATCTGTAAGCTGTCAGGTAAGCTAGTAGATCTCTTTTGAAGAAGCTTGGTGATTCTCCATTGGTTGCAGTCTGTTTGGATGAAGGTAGCTTTGGAAACAGAGGACTGATCCATACTCTGATGAAACATTGGTCAAAAGAAAGAAAGAAAGAACAAACACGTTTATCGACAGGCAATGTCAATAATGAAGAGAAACTGCTTTCGGTTTATTATGATCAAATGATTTGATGAATTCATCACATATGAAACAAATTCCTGGCTTTAGCTCATGCTGCAATGATAATTGTAAACCTTTAGGTCAGTCAGGAACCCCAAGACTTTTTACAAGCCGATCGCCTGTCTGATTATCAAGATATTTTTGATTGGAAATCAAAACCAAATTTTGCGTTTTCCTAAAGGTTTTCATAACACTACAGTCTATTGGGGAAAACGAGTATGGTAAAACCCGTCACTCAAAGATTTTTACCTTTTTGAGGCACTTCTTGATCATTTTGTAGCGCAATTTGTTTATGGCTTCAATATTACACCATATAACAGACACTGATAACAATTAGGGCCATGCATCTCAGATTTAACATTGTTAAACGGTGCCTTTAAGAGGTAAATTTGACCATTTCAAAAATAATACGTCAATTCAATAAATTCAAAAGCACCAACACAGATATGTACATATGAGACTATTTGGAAATACAAATATAACAGCACTTAGAATAGAAATTTAAAGGATAACAATGATTATTAGAAATAAGACAATCAACACAGCTTTCTGAGGGAACATTTTTTGAAAAAATGATGGTTGAACAAAAAGCTCTTTTGATTTTCAAGAACGAACCTCTCAGGTTAAGAACTAGTGTTGTTTAAAATCTGAAATTATCTTTTATGCCTAGGACAGCCCATCCCTTTTCACGCAATAATAGGGACATCTTAACCTACCCTTGTGTTTTCTGATGCCAATCACTCTCAACGATGTTAGCTGTATGAATCACGACTCGCATTCCATCAGCATAGAGAAGAAACATCATCTTACTGCAAGAGAAAAAATGATTCCATAATTGTCCTTTATATCCATTTATGGCTATTGGAAGCAAATCCAGACTGAGAAAAGTAACGACTCTACTAAATATGTGGACTGAAAATAGCTTCTTATGACTTCCTACATTGCAAAAGGATTTATACAGTATAAAGGTTGTTCTCATAATTGTTCTTAAATACCAATTCAATAAAGAACAAAGAATGGAAGCTTTAATATGACACTTTACAATTAATTAGTGACAAATATTCATAGAGGTAGTGACACAGTGAAGGTTAAAGAAATGACGATCCTCTTCATCATTTGAAATATGGAGTCTGTAAGTTCAGAGATGACAAGACAGGCATCCAGGTCCTACATTGTCTTGGGCAGTGAGGACAGGCAACAGAGTTGAATAGGCCTTGCACATATTTCACAT
This sequence comes from Strongylocentrotus droebachiensis, assembly GCA_035222895.1. Taxonomy (NCBI): domain Eukaryota; kingdom Metazoa; phylum Echinodermata; class Echinoidea; order Camarodonta; family Strongylocentrotidae; genus Strongylocentrotus; species Strongylocentrotus droebachiensis. The sequence goes on along the minus strand of JAVYIG010013797.1, from coordinate 40,793 downwards.
TATATCCTACATGTATGTCTATAAATGAAACACGGGTACCAGATAATTGGAGCCGTTACAATTACAAAATATCAAAACTTGTATAAGAAATCCCCCATGTTGGTAGGAAAATGACTTTAAACTATTTCTACAACTACATCTAAACATTCAGGCAGCAAATGTATAGAAATACCAATAATCTCAAGTGAAATGACAGATAATGTGATATTTAGCATTAAGTCTATGATTTTTTAATCTTGATATCAAGTTCAGATTACTATCGGGGGTGACTCGGATTTGGAATCGATTCCTCACATTATTACTACCGGTAATCAATTTCTCACAATATCTTCATATCTAATATAGCCTTTGGATGAAACTAGAAGGTAATGATGAAATGCAGACATGTATCTTACCTATGATGTGTACCATACATAATATCAAGTTTAGCTTGACATAGTTTGATGTTTGGGAAGGAATGTGCTGCTTCATGAAGTGCTATCTTTCCTTCTCTCTGCTCTCCATGTACAAGGTGTAGGGGTTTGTCCCTGTATTAAACAGAGATCAAAGTATTTTCAAGAAAACTTCATTCAACAAAATATCTACACAATACACGTAATTCATCTAATTTTCATTTACCCAGAACTTTGATTTCCCATAACTCAATATTTTTTAAAGTTCTTCTCTATGGAGCAACCTCCCTCCTGGACCCCGTTGCATAAAACTTACCATTGATGATAAGTTTGCCATCAATGGCAACTACCATGGTAACAGGGCTCAACAGCAAATCAAATCAAGGTTTCCATGGTAGTTACCATTGATGGCAAAGTTATCATCAATGGCAAGTTTTGTGCAACGGGGCCCAGCACTTAAAATCAGCTTAATTTCTTAATTCATTTAAACCCTGTTATAAATCCCATCTTTTAAGTTTGTATTCATTATGTGAAATGTTATATATTGCATTTTTGTTTCCCTATTGTACTTGTCTGTCCGTTTGTTTGTTATAATTATGTATGTATTATTAATTTTAGGGTCAACGTACTATAAGGCTATTTGCTCTTTTTTGGTGACCCCTAACTCTCATACTTTGTTTTGTCTAATTGCTCTGTATTGTTTTGTATTGATGATGCTTTTTTGTTTACATATTCTATGTATTTTGTTTATATTGAGAGTGAAAATAAAGGGTCTTTAGAAGACAATGAATTTCAAATTGGTCATCACAAAACTTTTCATTTCTCTGCCTGCTCACCAATAGCTCATATGACTACTGACACCTGAATATTACAGTCTTTGACAGGACTCAGTTTACCCTAAAAGTAAAAGTAACTATTGTAGAAAACGCTTACTAACCTTGACTCTCTGGGATACTGCTTCATAAGCCATGGTATGTCAAACATGTAGTTGAACTGAGCAGATGCTACCAGCTTACCCATGCATGGGTCTAGAATATCTGATGAAATAGATACACAAAACAATTTCTTTTGTTTTTCTCGGTCTTACGCTGGTATGAAGTAAAAGAACATTTGAGTTCAAAGGTCAGTCACCTTTAACCTAGTTTCTATTCTTTAATATAGCCTCCACCTGCTAAGGTAGTACTGGCTGGTATAGGTCAGGGGTCAATCACCATCAATTAGGGCCAGAATTCCAGAAGGAGCTGACATTATCTTTACCCCTCATAACCCATAGGATCGCAATATTTGTTTATTTTGTTTGCATGCTATGAACTAGACAGCCCATTATGTAGTAAATCGGAATGAATGTGAGTTTTCATCTCATACTGAAATCATCCCTTGAAAATACTGGTAGTCACATTTGAAATTATAATAATACTAATAATATAATGCACTTACATTGCACCATCTATTTAGTAAACTATTCCAAGGCACATTACGAAATCAAGAAAGTTAAAAAGAAGTACCCCCCAAAAGGCTACAGGATAGAAAGAAATGTGTTGATAGTTACATTCACATACTGTATGCTTTCAAAAACAGGAATAAATAAGAGATCATTTCATGTGACAAAATACTCAAATTATATTTTTCTAAATGTGAATAAAAAGAATGAGAAAGATCACAAAGAAATCTTCATGTTCAACCAAACCCAACCTTCCCTATGATCATTTGGATTACACTATAAACATCAAATCTACCGGTATGTTAAAGCCCGTCTGCACTAGTTTGGCCATGATGGATTAGACCTCCCTGCAAGGTCATTGACAGGTGGTTATCTCATGAAATCAGCTCTCAATCAACATAAGAAAAAAGGGGATCATGGGGGACCAACAGGCACCGATTAGCAATGTTTGCTATGTAGAGGGCGCAAGTAGCTATAAGTAGTGCAGTTGGGCTTTAATACTTACCTTTGATATGCACAGCATACTGATTGTTGTAGGTGGGCTTGATACCCTCCACTTTAGTCAGAACAAATCCATATGGTGATGCTCTCTCAGCCACCTCCAGACAGGACAGCGGAGAACTCTTTGCATCTGATCTCTGTCTCTTGGGAGAAGTCTTTCCAGGGCTTTTCTTACCTATTTTAGAAGAGGAGGAGGAGGAGGAGGAGGAGGAGGAGAAGGAGGAGAAGGAGGAGAAGGAGGAGGAGGAGGAGGAGGAGGAGGAGGAGGAGGAGGAGGAGGAGGAGGAAGAGGAGGAGGAGTCCATGAGTTAATATGAATGAACCCGTTATTTATTATCATTTTTTGTTTGGGGGAGCAACAATTATTTTCAAGGGAACAAAGAGAGTTGCAAGAGATAACAATGAAATTGAAAAGAACCTGGTTAAGGTTTACAATGCCTACAAAAAAATACCCTCAGAAATTTAAAAGAGGGAGCTAGGCTGCCTCCTCTGGACATTGGACCTGAAATTGTAGAGATAAAGAATGTACAACTTTTACTTTGATTATCTCTATTGGTTTTTGAAGAAAAAGATACGATCCTGCTCTAGGGTAAAGTTATCATGATAGTTTGATCTGATCTTTGCTTTTTATATATTACCTGGATGAGCATATTCTTCCAAGTGCGAAGGGTTCTTCCTGTAACACTTGGTTCCATGTGGGCACTCTGGTTTAGACCCACTAGGTTTACTGGTTTCTCCTGCCTCTATGATCACTGTATCTTCCCTCTTCAATCTCTTTGTGGACTGTGATATCAAGGATTTCTTCTCCTGAGATTTTGTTTTCCCACCAGCTTTTTTTTTTCCTTTCCTACTTTCATCCTCACTTTGTGGACCAGAATCTGAATCTGATTCATGTTTTCGTTTCCCTTGTCTCGTCGTTGGGTGGTTGTCATTCGCGTTCAGTTCTTCCTCGATGTATGTGGCATCCGAGTCCGAGTCACTCATGCTGTGTTTATTAGAGATGTGGCTGGATTTGACGTTCCTTGATGGTTCGCCATCATCTGAATCTGAATCAGAGATATCATGACCAGCAGCTATGGCTCTAGCCATGGCTAGATCTTGCTTTTCTTGCTCTTCCTCCATGTTATACTGTAAAGAATTAAAGCATCAAGTAAAACAAACCATTCAACCTGATCTGCTTTTAAACTGACTTCAGTAATCTTTCGAATTTCCATTGTCTAGATCAAGACTCTAGAATCTAGGTCTTGAAACAATGACTATCAGTATCACTAGATCTAGACCCTATATCAGTTAATGAGTTAATTGAACACAATTTAAAAAGTAATCAGTGGTAATCATTTGAGATTTCCTTTTGAAATTTCCTAGGTTCTGACCGCAAACTTAAAAATAGGTGCATTAAAAAAAATATACGATCATGAACTTAAGAGGGCCGCGCCGAGGGTCAACTCAAAGGCTCCTCAAGCTTCCAAAATATTTTATAGTCTTTATTTCATTATTTGCAGGGAATTGGATGCCGGGTGTCTGGACACTCTCCTTTTTTAGTGTTGTTTGTTTTTTGATTTAAAAGGCAAAAATATATTTGAAGCTGCTATAAAACCTGGGGTAGATCTATTTGTAGTTCTTGGACCACGTCCGGACACACGACGTGCGGGTATGCAATACATCGCTCGTGGATCTGAAGCTGGCCAGCCGCCTAGTCTAGCGGGCCAGAATAGCTTCGTGTGGGTAGGCTACGGTAAACACGATTGAAACTCGAGTTTCCAGGCTGAAAATGTCTTCTTATATTTCTAAATTTGGGCTAAAAATTTGAAATTATAACATTTCACTTTTACCTCTTGTTGTAGTTGCAGAGCAAGAGCCTCATCATCAGCTAAATTTGCCATTAAAAAGAAGAAAAAAAATCACCGACGTCCAACTACACAAACAGTTGTGGGGTGGGACCGGTTGAGTGGCGCTTGTACATGTTGCTTGCGCGGTACCAGTGCATGCGCCGTGCCCCGCCGCGCCCCGGGCCGTAGCACATGCATGCTCGCTCGCTCGCTCGCGCTCGAGATCCTGAGCCCCAAAATTCTCGCAAAAGATTAGGTTGCGACACCAGACCTGTCGTGAAAATGTGAGCGATGTGTAGGCCTATACGAGGGCTAGCTGGAAAAGAAATCATCTTTGTATTGATGAATTTGGATTTATAGGGTGACGCAAAAAAAACTAACCCCTAATAAAGGGGGTGCCGTACGTGTCTACGTGACTGAAGAAAAAAAAACGGTTGAAAACGCTCATCCATTAGTAAAGACTGGTGCCCCCCCCCGCATTTTTTAGCCAACGCTACGCCACTTCCTACCGAAATATTATTGCTAATTCTGAAGCTCTGAGAACGCTGGGATATAATTGACAGGAATAACGTCGATAATCCTGTCATCTTTTTTCCCCAAAGTTCAATTTTCTATTATTATGATTCAGGGGGCCCGGGGCGATTTCTTTTCTTGACCGGGGTGCCATTTCTGAGGGTGTTAGTCTGAACGCTGCACTCTCAGGGCCCTCCATAGCCTAAAAGTGTGTTGCACTGAGTCTTTAGGCAGTATTTGCTATAGGCTTACCTTCTCTTTTTTGCACTTTTTCAAATTTCCGGGGGGACGACCCCCCCCCCCCGTCCATCCGGGATCGTCCCCCCCCCCCTAATATGATTTATGCATAAATATAACGTGTCTATTCAAATTCAAACTAAAGCCTAAAGGAATATTTTCAGCCTAGAGTAATAGAAAAGTCTTTACAGACTGACATATTTGGGGATCCAGGAATTTTTGGGCGGGGGGGGGGGGGGGGGGGAACGGGGGTTAGAAGACCTGACAATCTTTTGACATGCAAAAAAGAAAGGGCGTCATTGGATAATTTTGAGGGGTGCATGTGTGTGTCTCTTTCCTCAAATATTTCTGGTAAGCAAAGACACCGTGAAAATAGATTATCACTGCATATTGTGACCTCACTCGGCGCAATTTTCACAAGTTTGCGGGGGCAAAAAAGAAAAAAGTTGCTTCTCTCACTTACCTCATTTTTGCTGCCCATATATTAACTTAAAGTTGACTCGAGATGGCATTCTAAAAAAGATATATCAGGCTTGGAGTCGCGATAATTATTGTCTCTTGTTGGGAAAGTTGCTGCTCGTCTTGGCAAAGAAGTCGAGCGACAGTTATTTCCTGTAGTTATCTGACGATGTTGTGAAACGACCCCTGATGCCGATTCTCAAGAAATAATAATAATAGTGAACATTTACAGTGCGCCAAGTCTGTCAAAGTAAATTACTGACACTCCTTGTGCAGTTGTTAAAAAATTGTATAATTAAAGTTGCCAAGTGAGGGGAAAGTTGTCAGTGATGACATCCCCATAATACATGTATTTCCTTTAGCCGCTTCATTTCTTTTATTCAATGCATTATTTATTTTATTATAGTTTTATTTCAACATGCAGGGTGGTCTCATTTCAAGTTCATTTCTGAACCTGCTCTCCCAGAGAGCCCTACATTTTACATAAAAACATGTACAATAAAAAAAAAACATGCATTCAAAACATACATACAAAGGTAAAAATATACATGGCATATACAATTATTCAACTTAAATTGATATAGATAAGAGAAAGGAAAACAAAGAAATATTAAACAAAGGTAACATAAAAACACACATTAACAATTATAAGGAAAAAAATACAGCTATCAAATTGAGAAAATTATATGAAATGTAATTAATAAGGTCAAATTAACGTGAAAAGATGTTTACAAGAGAAACTGAAAAGTTTGAATATTCGTTTTAAAACTTTGCATAGACTTAAAGTTTTGAATATTACAGGGTAATTAATTATATAATTTAGCCCCTGAAACCGCAAAGGTTTTCATTTAAATCATCGATTTATAACATTCAATCTATAATATCGTTTGCATGAAGCTTGCTCTGTTAAATTATCATTCGGCCCTACCAATATCTAGCATAAAATATTTTTAAATACAATTATTTTAAAGGTGTCTCTTGTTTTTTAAACCAGATTTCGTTGTAAAAAACGTCTGTAATTTTACTATATGTATCATTTTAATGATCGAACCAACTATTTTTCATTTTCAAATGAATATTATTTGTCACAAGAGCATGACAAGTATTCAGTCTGTCATCATAACTGATATAACTCTGTCATTAATCAATCAAACATGGGCCTCAGAATGAACTGGGATTGGACGGGTATGAAAGTTTAATGAGACTATTATGTAGAGTCCAGATTGGACGTGTGTGTATAGTCTGACAATGATTCGAAAGATTCCTTGTCGCCTATCAATCACTAAACAAAAAGATACATAGGTATTTAAAGTACACATAAGAGACAAAGTCCTAATACAACCAAGTACATTCTTCACATCTACAGAGGCAATTGAAATAACCGCTCAGCTTCAACTATATCAGTAACTTCACATTTTCTATCTTCCAGATAAAGCTCCAATTTCAAATGGAGCGGGAAAACACACACATTATTAATATACATGTATTGCCATTTTCCTGTTTCTTCCTCAGTTTTCACAATCCTCTACTTTAGAATTATCAGAAGCTTTTTGGGGTTGGTTTTGAAGATTACCACCTAATTTTCAGTTGATTATACTCGCAAACTGTTGGATCAAGATAATACAAAGAGCAAAATGTGGGTGGGTAGACCGGAAGTTGAGGGAAATCATGAAAAGAAAAAGGAACTAAAGAGCCATGTTTTTTGTTGTTGTTGTATTTTTGGTTTTATTAAAAATAAAAGTCAACGACATAACATATTTACAATAATATGCTAAAGAGTATGTTGACTGAGTAGAGTAAATAAAGAGTGGCCTATGTCGAACTTTCGAAATAAAAGGCCTATTATGAGCTATTTTATTGCTATTGTGTTATCACACGCTTGGCACTGCAAACTTGGACTTTACCCTTTGACGTATAGATTGACGTCATTATCAGCTTCACGTGCAAGGTGATCATATTTATATTTAATAAAATTAGACAATGTAATGGGAATCATAAGTTCTAGATCACATGATAATAAATCATAAACAGTGCTATAAAATACTTAATATTCTAAATGGGAAGTACTTGTTGGTGGTGATGACGTAATTTTGATGGCTATACAAGAGGGAATATCTGCATAAATATCTCTCATTTCTTCATGCCAGTTCATTCAGTGAGGACCAACTGACAGAGTTATATATTTATCAGCATTTAGTGATTTTTTTTAACAACATCTTGGAAAGTTTTTTATTTGAATTGTCTGGAAGCAAGGAGACGTCACCATGTCACACTACCATCATAGAAAAGAGAACCAAGCACTGAGGGTAAGTTATAATAAAACTAATTATTTATATAGAACTGTTTCCTTTATCTACGTCGGTTTGTCAGTGCCGTTTGGTCTAATGTATTGGCCTATTCCCATTACGGTCTACATCCAGCCCGTCCACTATCCACATGGCCTACTAAACATTTCGTTTACTTAACATTTTAGTCTAATGACCATTTAGGCTTATTCTCATTTGGTTTAATTTCCATTTGGTATAATATCCAATAATAAATTATACTACCCATTTGGTCTATTGCTCATTTAGTCTGCTATATCGGCAAATGATAATTTAATTTTTCGTTTTCTTGTTATTTATTTTCTAGCAAGAGGACAAAGCAGGGCGCCAGGAGGAGAGATTACATAACAGAGCTGTCAATCAACTCTTGAAAGGAAACGTTGGCAAAGCTGCATCACTAGAGGTAAAAATCATCATCACTTTTGACTAAAATAAATTCTGACATTCAATAAGACCTCGTTTATATAGTCTACATTATTACAGTGATACTTTCTATGGCTTAACTAGTATTTTGTCAAATGTGGTTGTACAATATATTCCCAAGATTTTCTGACAAGTAGGGGAAAAAGGAGAAATAAACATGAAGACTTATAATAAACAGATAAATAAAAGATGGTCATCACCGAAAAGGGAAGGGTGCATGGGTTTCATTCTTGGAATATTGTGAAGTTAAGGCCATTTCAAAATCAAATTAAGTTTACGGATTAAAATCCAAACATTCTCAACTTCCATTAAACCGTTGACTATAACTAACTGAATAATAATATTTAAGTCTCATAAGTTTGATACGGAGACCAGCTAGTATAGGCAATGGATTGACAAAGATTAAAAAAATCACTGTTATAGTGTAGAAATGAAGTTCACAAAATATGAATGAGTTTAAATGTCAAATTACAATCAACACACAAATATTAACGCACTGCCACAGGCCTCTTGGGAAAATAGGGCTTAATATAATAAGTAAAATTCTAATAATAAAGTTAGCCAGTAAGATTTCAATGGGGTGAGGGACGAGCCGATCGTGCCAGTGATAAACATCGGCTTAAAAAAAACTTTTCGTTTTTATTGATTAAAAAAATAACTCAGATTAACAGTAGAAACAATATAAATTAAGAGAAAAAAAACCCACCCCAAAACATAAAATAAAATAAAACAAATGAGAATGTAGCGCATAACATTCATGAATACAATATGAGACTTAAAGCAGTTTCAACTAAACATCGACCTACTTTATCTTCATGTCTCAAGATAAAACCTCTTTACACATTATTTCTGTCTTACGTATTGGCAACGGTGTATAGATAAACTTGAGGTGCTATAATTATAATGGATTATATTTTTTTTCTCGTTTCTATATATATATAGAAACGAGAAAAAAAATATAGGCTCGGTCGCACAATGCTCATTACCGTGCGGAAGAAGCTGCCGATCGAGCCGACAGCCATCATCATGCGGCCCACCCCCACCATCATTGCCACACCCCTCCACCACCTCATTATTGCCCCCCTCCAATGCATCCCCACCATCAACCGTACCCCCATGTAAGTATTCATGTGCAGAGTTGAAGGTACACAACTGCAGGGCAGGCGAGTGAAAGAGAGAGAGAGAGAGAGAGAGAGAGAGAGAGAGAGGGGGGGGGGAGGGGGGGGGGGGACCCCACTGGAAATAAGCTCTCGGGCTTTCATGGGTTATCCTGTTCAAGCTGACTTAATTTTGATCTGTTATTTTTGTATATTGTATGTTGGAAGCTTGGCGAATACAAATCAAGTCAACCAAAGACACGAAGCGAAGCTAATCAACCATATTAATCGTTTCAAAGTTTGATGCCGTGTCTAAAAGTTGAAGTCGCTTGCTTGTATAAAATAAATGTTAACCACTTTCCTTTACCTTGACTTTGACAGCCCCAGCCTCATCACGAGCCTCCCCACCACCACGGACCACATCACCATGGACCGCCTCATGCTGCTCCTCACCATGGACCGCCTCATCAACCACCTCACCATGGACCCCCTCATCATAATCCTCACCACGGACCCCCTCATCATCCTCCTCAACATGGCCATTATCCAGGTAAATTCCATGATCCTGATAAAATATGACAAGTCCTCCAATCAATCGCAGACTAATAAACTACTATCCCTACAGTACCGAGCTGTAATTGATACCAAATTTAGTTGCGATCGTTTGAGTCTGTTAAAATAATGTCTTTGAGCAAGGCATTTCATCTTGTCCTGTGTTTATGTGTTCTTCTCTGTATTTTTTCTTTCTTGATAATCAAGAGAAGTAATTTATTGTTCACCATTTGCCACTAAAAATAATTGAACGGGGTCCAAGCCATGACATTCTGAAAAGACATATTCTTCAAAATATAATATTACAAATAAAACGATATCAAGTAACTTTTGATAATTATGATATATTAATACCTGTCTGTTTGTTGTTTTATCTTCAATCTACAGGGCATTTCTAAACGCACGATGAGATAGTGATGAAAAATTCACTCGAACTGACACTGACGATGAAGAAATCTCCATGGAAACAGCTCCGTTTATAAACAGAACATCCTATTTTTACCCCTCCCCCCCCCCCCCCATTTGAAGAAAAAAAAGAGTATCGTATTGGAAAGGATTAAGATCAAAACTTTAAATTAACCACATGCACACAGCCTAAAAACGAATATATTCCCACCAAATAATACTAAAGTATATAATAACACTCAATTTAAGATCTCAAATAGACATTCCAATCATAATTATATGTTTTGTTAATATTAGTATTTGGTGGAAATAAGACTATCAGCCTAATAATATCGATCCGGTCAAAACGGATTATGTACAAGTATATATTTTCTTGATTGTTAAATAAATCACAAAAACATACACACATGTATTCGTATATAATGCTTATGTAAAGGATTTGTAATCATGCCAAAGAAAATATTCCCATAAAATCTCATTATTTCGATTTCATCACGATATTCATGTAAATATAATACTCCTATATTCTTTCCTTAAATCAATATTGACATTTAAAATGTTCTTATCCCTGCATTCCTCTATCTCTATGAATGTAGGTCTGGCTGTTATTAGCTGGATTAATGTAAATACTAATCTTCAGTGTGTTCTTTATCTCCCGCCTTTACACGTCCGTAACATTACGGTACAGAATAAGAAGAGAAAGAAGCACATTCAAAAAGGCAGGAGGCTTGGTTAAACGATGGGTAAAATGCACGTAATATATTTACAATGCGTTCTGCCAAATTTATCATGACACATGTATTTGTGATAATATCTCTTTTGAATGTAAATGCAATAAATATATTTCTATGAAAAAAGATCGAATGTAATTGTCCCTTTTTGTTCTTGTAATTGTTTAGACATGATACGGATCAGATCGTGGGCTTCATTATTATCGTTACTTTGTTTTTTTTCTTCTCTTTTTTTAGGGGTTAACTATAATGTCTCATAATCTCTTCGCAAAATATATCGAGTACAATGATTGAAGCGTTTGGAGTGCATGTCATCTAAAGAGAGAAATAGTTAATGGTCATGACGTGCTATATAGAGTGAGAAGTAAAAGAGAAGGCCGGTGGGAAATAGAGAGAGAGAGAGAGGGGGCGTTAGATAGAGAGAGAGAGAGAGAGAGAGAGAGAGGGAGAGAGAGAGAGAGAGAGAGAGAGAGAAAGAAAGAAAGAGAGAGAGAGTCTGAGAGATAGAGAGAGGGGGAGAGAGAAAGAGAGAGAGGGAAAGAGAGGGAAAGAGAGAGAGAGAGAGAGGGAGAGAGAAAGTGAAAGAGAGCGAGGGAAAGAAAGAGGGAGAGAGAGGGAGAGAGAGAGAAAGAGAGAGAGAGAGAGAGAGAAGGACATAGTTAAAAAACGAAACAATTATAATTTGTTTCAAGAATGGTTGGAATGAGTAAGTCGACTTTCGGAGCACATAACACGCAAGCGAGCAACGCCCCCTATAAAGCCATCATTTTAATTAATGTGTTCAAACATGGACTTTAATTTCCCCCATAAACCAAATTTAAGCAAGCAACTTTGTTTGTTTTCATATGGCTTATAATATAAACCCTAAATCTACAGTGGTACCGGTACGAAATACCGTTATGTACCGAAAAAATAGGTCGAATTTGTACGATACGCACGGACGATTTTGAAATATTTTTGAACTGCGAAGCGGAATTTTCATATCGAATGCGAAGACGAAGGACAAAAGAGACGAAGGATTAACGGTTGGCTAAAATCTGCCCTCCTTAGTATTTGGAATTTAACCTAGTAGGAATCCAGTAAGTAAATATCTATGAACCCAAATGTATTTATATTTTGATTTGCCGAAGTTCTTAAATGAATAAACTCCGTTGCTAGGTACGCCGAATTTACTTCGGTCCCATATCGTTAGAAAATGTGTTGGTTGACATGTTTTGAAATATTACATGTATTGTAATGATCATGATGTAGTGATGCTGACTGATGTAGTTTGACTTTGGGCGCTAGTTCAGAAGTCTATCCAAACTTTGACCCGTAACTCCTGCGTGGAGATACCCTACTAAAACATACCCAAAATGAAGTAGATCTAAATGTTCATCAAATGTCCAAATAAAGCAGGTCATGATTTAAAAGTCGATATGTTTGTTACCAGTTTCGTGTCAATTTTCTTATCTTTTTCTGAGTATTTTTTCCTAAAAACAAAAACTTATAGATATTGCACTTTCTCATGGGATTCACGGCAAACTGAAGCACAATACAATTGCATACCGTACCGACGGAGGGGTGCGGGCGCGTGCGTGTGTTCAGTTAGCGACCGTAAACTAAGATTAGATTTAGATTAGATTACAGTTTAATTTTTTTGTTGTCCATCTCACGTACCTATTTGCGTCCGTCAGTGTACAGTTACGTAGGCTAGCATAGGGTAGCCTAAGCTCGGCGTTGTCGGTATGCAACACTACGTAAGGCCAGGTGTGAAAGCCCCTTAAGTCTCCACCATAAAGTAGCAGAGCCCTAAATCAATACAACTGACTCAAATCATGTCCAGTGCGGTTGTTGTTGTTTTAGTCTTAAGGGCGTGTTCAATTATGAATATTTACGCAGGTCTGTCTGTCTTTTAGGCTCCTATGCAGCCACATGCTGTAAATTTTTAAGCAAAATGTATTCAAATGATAGTTCATAAACCAATAGCGAAATAAGATTAGTAAGTTAGACTGAATATTCAAAAGGGAAAAGGAGAAAGGAACCAATGATAAGTAAAAGTGGAAATACCTAAAGCATTCACACAAGATTCATGAATAATAGTTAGTCAGATACAGGTGTAGAAGTTTCAGATGGAGGGCCTTTATAAAGAACCAAGCTCATGAAAAAAGAAACATTTCCTTTTTTTCTCTCGTTATCTGTTATAATACATGTACCATGTTTATCTAGCTCTCTAAAAAAAATTGGAATGATTCTAATTTTAATTCTTACACTGCAATCAACCTCCAATGTTTTAGAAGTAATTACGTCAGAATAATCAGCAAACTCAACAATAACAACAAAATAAAAACTTGGCATTTCACAATGTTGAATTTTTCAGGTCTGAAAATGGCAGAGGTTCATGTTATTGGGCAGATCCTCGGAGCAAGTGGGTTTCCAAATCAAAATCTGTACTGCAAATGGAAATTACACACAGGTGAGCAAAGTTGATTTCAACGTTGAAATTTTTCTATTTGTAGCCTAAGCAAATTACTACATATGTGTACATGTATAAGCACTGATAATATTAAAAAGCAATTGTAATGTAATAAATATTTCTGGTATTTTTTTTTTTTTGCACCAATAACAATATGCAATCAATATTGACTTGAATTTGTTGTACATGTATTAATAAAGGAGTAAGGCTGTCTTTTCTGGTGTGTATATCAAGCACAATAACAAGTTTTGCGAGGCATACCTTAAAGGCTCATTAGAAGAGTTTTAAAAACTGCAAGGAGAACACAGTTAAAGTTGGAGCAATAAAAGAAAGGAAATTTAAAGGTTTGATAAGGTATCTACAGAAAGTGGGTTGAATAAGTACAGGATTAAAGATAAAGTTGAGTTCTGGTCATGCGATTGCATTATGAAAGAAACCGTGTGGAATCGATCAGAAAAGGTTGATCATCTAGCATATAAGTATTCGTGAGTATTGCAAGTTTCTGGAATCATCAAAATGATTAGAAATTTAGCCCAGTCTTGGTAAAGTTACAAGCACTGTCCACAGAAAGATGTACATGGGACTACACGAACATGTGGCATAAAAATCTGTCCCGATTTTTATGCTGTTACATGCTATATTTAGAATATTAAGGAATTTGAAGAGCCATACTTTTCAGGGAACATGTTTTATCTGATGTTCTTCCACACTTGCATAATACAATGATATCGCTCACAAATTAGTTTCACCTCTTCCCAGAACTCAACCTTCTCTTTAAGGTTCAAGATGAAAAAATATGATTAATCTAAGAAGATAGAAATTTGCCAATTTATGTTTTAAAGGCCATCTGTACTAGTTTGGCTAGGAGAGATTAGACCACTCAGGGTGGTCACTGACAGGTGGCTATCTCATCAACTCAGCTCTCAATTAACATAAGAAAAAGAGGATCATGGGGGACCAATGGTCACCGATTAGGCATTGCTTTCTATATGAAGGGAGCAAGTAGCTACAAGTAGTTCAGTGGGGCTTTAAAACCAGTGCCACACCCACAAAAAACTATATCATTTTCATTACATAATTGATGCATAAATATCAACAGATGAAATGCATTTTAAAATGTTATTTTAAGATGATATGTCTTGCTTTTTAGTGATACTTTATTGAGTTGTAAATACTTTAAGAAAGAGTATGTTCTTTATATCTGATTGTGAGGATTAACAAATTGAGAGTTGTTTATTTAGGTACTGGTATTTGGAAAGGTGCTCTGTAAAAGCAAAAGCATTTATTGCTTGACGGGTCGTTGTGGCGTGCTCCTGTAATCCATCTAACAATGGAAGTTACAAACTGATTCAGCCAAGGACGCAGGTTAAAAACTGAGTCATGTCTTTCGGATGGTGACGGTAAAGGTTGGTCCCCAGAAGTAAATAATCATATCTGATTGATACACGTCTGTATAAACCTACACACACACATGCTGTCATGACTTTTTTGTTTGTTTAAGGTGGAGCATGGAAGGTAATAGCAGGTGCTAGAGAAGGACAGACGCAGGTGGATCTACCACAGAATGAAAACTTTGCAGTCTGGAGTCATCCTATTGATATACACTTTGCTACCAAAGGATTACAAGGTAAGAAATTACTCATTGCATTTCCAATTCAAGAACAGGTCAATGATACATGGAAATGTTTTGACCAATGCTGCCTGGAAGACCTAGTGGCAGCAAATGAGAAGGCTCTTCAGTATGCAAGAGCCTGGCAGAACATTTGAGCTCATGACGGACACGAAAGAAGAATAGATGTTTTAAAACTATTGGTATCATGAAACTAAATGTTATGCTTTGTAAGATATTTACCATGACAGAATGAATGAAGAATTATACTATCTGACTAGAATGGATGGCAAATCAAAGTATGAAGTGGCTCGAACAACTTTGTTTTACAGAGAGATAAGAGATCTTAACCCATCCCTGACGAAAGCCAGATGGTTTCTGTATTAAGCTCATGGGAATGAAAAATTCATTACCGGTAGTCAACAGGTTAAATAAAATCAAGTACACTTCATTTTCAGAAGATAATTTGACCCCTGTGTGTATACCTATGCCCTCTCTCTATCATACCGGTACTTTAATTTGAATGATAAGGAGCAAATATATTCCTTTTGTTTCATTCAGGATGGCCTAAATTAAAGTTTGAGGTATACCACCAAGACGAGTTTGGACGCAATGAGCTCTACGGCTATGGATTCTGTCACTTGCCAACCTCTCCTGGTACACACGACATTCAATGCCCAACATGGCGACCATCAGGAACATTCCGTGAACAGGTCTCGCAGTATTTCATAGGGGGCGCACCACAGCTGCGGAATGCTGACATGGTGCAGAGTGCAGAGCGCTATACCCTCCAGACGGTTGCTATGGGGAAAGTTCACTGTCAGCTCGGGATCATTCTCAAGAATTTTGATAAATATGGAGTGGAATGCTGATGATGACATAGACAAAACTTGTGTAGAGAGAACGACAACTCAGTGTGATATGAATGAGCAAGGAAGATGTAGTTTTTCGTAGCAGTATGGACTGAAATGAAGTGGATATAAGTCAGAAACTGGCTTAAGGTGCTGCTCATCATACTCAAAATTTGAAGCGTGAATAGAAAGTAAGCAGGGCTCTTTACTTTTAAGTGACTTGGTAACATTGCCTCAGATTCTGAAACAAAATCCTTGATTTAGCTCAAGCTGCAATCATAATTATAAACCTTTAGGTCAGTTAGGAATCCCATGACTTTTACAAGCCGATCGGCTGTTTGATTATCAAAATATTTTTGATTGGAAATTGAAATTTCATTTTTCGTTTTCCTACCGGTTTTTATAACACTACAGTCTATTGGGGAAAATGAGTATGGTAAAACCAGTCACTCAAAGATTTTTACTTTTTTGAGGCACTTCATGATCATTTTGAAGTGTTTCTTTTTCTAGGGCTTTAATATTATACCATATCACAGACACTGATAACATGTAGGGCCATGCATCTCAGATTTAACATTGTTAAACGACGCCTTCAACATTTGTTAACTTTATTGCCAGCCAGGCAACTTTGATGATTTCCTAGCAAATTGTCAAATTCAACTACTTATTGGCAGTAATTCTTCTTCTTCTTATCGTACCTTGTGCTTGTCAAGTGCCGAGTGTACAGTAATTAGTTGTGAATGAGACCAAATTCCCTGGAAACATCACAAACACATAGATTATTTTAAGTTGCCATCTTGGCAACAATCTGATGAGGTTTAGGTTGCCCAGGGGAATTACCTGAGGTGGTCTTTGGGACCTGGGCAACTCTTTATTTTGAACCATGGTAAAGTACATGTATAAATACTTCTTTCTCAGTCATACTTAATTGTTGCATTCATTAAATACAATGAAGAGTTTGAAGCTCATAGAGACTCTCTACTTGCTTGTAGAAGACAGTAAGAGAAAGAACTGTAAATTGTTAAATGCTGGATCACATGAACAAAAGTTTTGTTTTTAGAATGATTAGCATTTGAAATATCATGTAAATTAATATCTTTATTTTCTTGCCAATTAATGTACATTGTTTTAATTTGTGGAGTAGGGATATTACACTGATTGATAATCAAAGAGTAAATTATACATGGTGCATCAAAAAGCATGCAAGAGCTGAGGATCTGTGATTTTAACCACACCATAGATAAATTGTCATTGTTTTTTTGATTTATTGGATAGAAAATTCTCATTCCGGTAAAATAAACCAAGATCATCAATTTGGTTGGTTAGGCATTTTGATCCTAGGGAAATTTTAATGAGGCAATGTCATTTTCAAAACTCGCCATCTTTCAACTGCATTCCTGCTTGAGGCAGTGAGAAATTTGTGTTTGACAACTACCCATACAATCGTCTGTTTTGACAAGTGCATGACTGCTCTCGATTTGAAAACAAAGACAAAATTAATGAAACGGGGGCATTCCTTACGCAATATTGGGATTTTATAGGAAGTGGTCAAGCAGAATTTTTTGATGCATCTGGCATGGCCAAGGTTGCAAAAGTAGCAAATTTTGAAAATGACATTGCCTCACTAAAATATCCCTAGAATAAAAACGCCTTACCCAAAATTAATATTTTTGATCTCATTTTACTTGGAAAAGAATTTTCTACCTGTCTACCAACAAAAACTAACACTTTGCCAGAGTTTTTGTGTATGAAACATTGATCAAGTTGTTCACATGCATGGATTTGCCAAGTTATAGAGTGGTATTACGATATTACAGAATTCATATTGATTAAAATCTGGTTTTATATGAATGTGGAAGTGATTCAGCGCTGCAAAGTTTACTAATGTTATTTACCAAAAGTGTTAACTCTGAATGATCACCAACATGTTGCTACATGTATATGCCAAGGATATCTTTTATTTATGAAAGTGGTACAAACGTACAATGAAGAGAAGTATAAGTCATTTTTCTTAATATGCGTGTATATATAAGGATTCAATAATAAATTATTTGAACAGGAAAGCATATTATTACCAGAAGTATTCTTCGCACAAAAGTAACCTTTTGTGACTTTCACAAGCAACAGAGAGAGAAAGAGACAGACACAAAGAGAGAGAGAGAGAGAGAGAGGGGGTGAAGAGATATCTATATAAAGAAAAAGAACAGGAAAGTGAGAGATAGATCGAGTCAGATATGGCAACATAAACAGGAAGACAGAGAGAAGAATGAAATAGAAAGAGAAGACAGCGACAGACAGAGACAGAGCCAGAGAGTCAAAATAAATCATTAAAGAAAAAGACAAGTAAACGAAATAAATAAGTGCCCAATAACCAAATGCTCAATGTGCCCTTTTAGAGCCTTTAAAAAAGCTGCAATTCAAGTCAATAAAATAATTTATATCACAGTCGTCGGACTGTGAATCACAGGGTTCGCGGTTCGAGTCCCGCCACGGCACTAATATCCGTTGGCAGATGCGATGAGGAGGATATATTATGAAGGCAGAGGAGGAGGAGGAGGAGGGCCCGGGAGGAGGGAGAGGAGCATGATAATTATGAAGGTAGAGGAGGAGAGGAAGGCACGGGAGGAGAAGGGGGAAGGAGAGGAG
Source organism: Strongylocentrotus droebachiensis (assembly GCA_035222895.1). Taxonomy (NCBI): domain Eukaryota; kingdom Metazoa; phylum Echinodermata; class Echinoidea; order Camarodonta; family Strongylocentrotidae; genus Strongylocentrotus; species Strongylocentrotus droebachiensis. The sequence continues at coordinate 22,328 of JAVYIG010013797.1, read as the reverse complement.
TTGAATGTAGAGGAGGAGAAGAAGATGAATGCAGAGGAGGAGAAAAGTACAGAAGAGGAGATGAAGGTAGAGGAGGAGATGAAGGCAGGAGGGAGACGAAGGCAGATGAGAAGGAGAGGAAGGTAGAGGAGGAGGAAAGGCAGATGAGGATGAGGATGAAGAGATGAAGGCAGATGGGAGCAGACGAAGGCAGAGGAGAAGAAGAGGAAGGTAGCGGAGGAGGAAAGGCAGATGAGGATGAGGAGGAGGAGATGAAGGCAGAGGGGAGCAGACGAAGGCAGAGGAAGAGGAAGAGATGATCGGTACCGGAAGAGAGGAAGGTACATAAAGAGGTGATGAAAGCAGGGCAGGAGGAGGAGATTATAGGGCAGTGGAGGAGGAGCTAAAGGCAGAGGTGGAGGAGGGGTTGAAGGCAGAGGAGGAGGAGAAGAAGGCAGAGGAGGGGGATGTGAAGGCAGAGAAGGGGGTGAAAGATGAGAAGGCAGAGATGGGAGAGGAGGAGGTGAAGGCAGAGGTGGAGGAGGAGGAAATGAAGGCAGATGAGGAAAAGAAGGCAGAGAAGGAGGGGTTGAAGGCAAAGAAGGAGAGGAAGACAGAGGAATGGGATGAGTCGAAGCACGAAGAGGAGCTGTCATTGGTTGAAGACGATGAGCTACAAGGCAAGGTGAAGATCAAGTTGAAGATGGAGAAGGATTCAGAAATGAAGGAGTTTAATAGAGTTTGCTAAAACCTTCTGGAATGAGATGTGGATTGAGAAGATGAAGGAGAAACGGCAAAAGCAGATGGAGGAGGAAGAGAGCACAAATGAAATGGAAGAGGTGTTGGTGGAGAAACAGGAAGCTCAAGACTTCAAAAAGGAGGGGAAGATAAGCGGAAAGGAAGAAGATGGGAAGAACAAAAGCGTTCGAGATAACGACGATCAGGCTGTTGTAACACAAAGAAAAAAACAAAAGAGTGAGTAAGAGACATTAGAGAGACAGAAGGGGGGGGGGGAGATAGATAAGAGAAAAAGAGAGAGAGAGAAAGTGATAGGAGGAAATTAACGTAAGAAGTTCCGTTTGGTGTCATCCTGACATTTAGTAAAACTTGTATCCGTTGTATTATGTATAAGGTGATTTCAAGATCATACAGACTGATTACGCAACATTCCCATTAACGGCAAAATTATAACTTTGAAATCAAGACATTTAATTGTGAACCCCTTTCAACTTTCTTGAATAAAAGCGCGCAATGTTGTCCTTTGTAACTTTTAAGACAACTGCGCTCAATTGTGACGTAATGGATGCGGTGATGCGCATGCGTCATGATCCGCATAGTTACAAAGTTATCTTTTTATCATTATTGATGTAAGCGCTCTTAGCTATATAACATCGATTTAGTAGCATCTCTTCTGAATATATCAGAATAACTGTCTATTTGTCTTTGATTTCAATCTTTCATCATGAGTGACGAACGTAAGTCATATTTAGAAAACACGTCGATATCATACAACTAGAATAATTTATTGCGATATGTTTTTCTTCTTGATTTAGGTTAAAAATCAACATCATAATTATGCAACGTCAAAATAACCTTGCGTTTTTTTTAAATACAGACAGTGATCTTAAGAAGACAAGCGTTAGTTTTAATAGACTCCTAATCCTGTACGTTTCCTATACTAAGTCTAAATTATTTAAATTGCTTCGATATTGTATAGCACCATGATTGTATACAAGTGATTTTTTGGATAACACTTCTCATATTAATTGTTATGTATCAATTGTTTTACTCTCATTAATGATGTTGTCATGTATTTAGAAAAAAATACAAAAAAAATTCTGGGAATTAAATAAGCTTTGAAATTTAGAATACAAAGACTGATGCAAAAATCCATTACACATTTCCAAAATGTTCAAATTTCAAATTAAAGCGGATGTGGAAAATCGTTTGCATAATTATTAAAGTCGTATTGAAATCCTTGAAACTAAAATACTTGATGGTCGCTGTTAATTTTGGATACAAAATATATGATGTATCATACGATATCATGATATTGGTCTTCTCCAATTTGTTTTCATTATTCAGCAAATCGAGTAGTTCCTAGATTTCAGCACGAGTTGGCAGAGACTCTTGCCTTCAGTGAGTATGTCTATCTGAATGACATTCAGACAAACCAGTTTAACGAGTTTGTCCAGTATCTCCAAAAGAAAGGCGCAGAGCTGACGACTGATGAGGAGGAAATCATACAGGAGAAGGAAGCAAAGGAAGGGGTAGAATGGGAGGAGGAGGAGGAGATGAAGGAAAAGGAGGAGGAGGAGCTGGAGGCAGAGGAGGAAGAGATGAAGGCAGACGAGGAGGGGCTGAAGGTAGAGGAGGAGTTGAATGCAGAGGAGGTAGAGGTGGAGGCAGAAGAGGAGGAGGAGATGAATGACATTCAGACAAACCAGAATAACGAGTTTGTCCAGGATCTACAAGGGATAGGCGCAGAGCTGACGACTGATGAGGAGGAAATCATACTGGAGAAGGAAGCGAATGAAGGGGTAGAATGGGAGGAGGAGTTGAAGGCAGAGGAGGAGGGGCTAAAGGTCGAGGAAGAGGAGAAGATGAATGACATTCAGACAAACCAGATTGACGAGTTTGTCCAGGATCTCCAAGGGATAGGCGCAGAGCTGACGACTGATGAGGAGGAAATCATACAGGAGAAGGAAGCAAAGGAAGCGGTAGAATGGGAGGAGGAGTTGAAGGCAGAGGAGGAGGGGCTAAAGGTCGAGGAAGAGGAGAAGATGAATGACATTCAGACAAACCAGATTGACGAGTTTGTCCAGGATCTCCAAGGGATAGGCGCAGAGCTGACGACTGATGAGGAGGAAATCATACAGCAGAAGGAAGCAAAGGAAGCGGTAAAATGGGAGGAGGAGTTAAAGGCAGATGAGGAGGGGCTAAAGGACGAGGAAGAGGAGAAGATGAATGACATTCAGACAAACCAGATTGACGAGTTTGTCCAGGATCTCCAAGGGATAGGCGCAGAGCTGACGACTGATGAGGAGGAAATCATACAGGAGAAGGAAGCAAAGGAAGCGGTAAAATGGGATGAGGAGTTGAAGGCAGAGGAGGAGGGGCTAAAGGTCGAGGAAGAGGAGAAGATGAATGACATTCAGACAAACCAGATTGGTGAGTTTGTCCAGGATCTCCAAGGGATAGGCGCAGAGCTGACGACTGATGAGGAGGAAATCATACAGGAGAAGGAAGCAAAGGAAGCGGTAGAATGGGAGGAGGAGTTGAAGGCAGAGGAGGAGGGGCTAAAGGTCGAGGAAGAGGAGAAGATGAATGACATTCAGACAAACCAGATTGACGAGTTTGTCCAGGATCTCCAAGGGATAGGCGCAGGGCTGACGACTGATGAGGAGGAAATCATACAGGAGAAGGAAGCAAAGGAAGCGGTAAAATGGGAGGAGGAGTTGAAGGCAGAGGAGGAGGGGCTAAAGGTCGAGGAAGAGGAGAAGATGAATGACATTCAGACAAACCAGATTGGTGAGTTTGTCCAGGATCTCCAAGGGATAGGCGCAGAGCTGACGACTGATGAGGAGGAAATCATACAGGAGAAGGAAGCAAAGGAAGCGGTAGAATGGGAGGAGGAGTTGAAGGCAGAGGAGGAGGGGCTAAAGGTCGAGGAAGAGGAGAAGATGAATGACATTCAGACAAACCAGATTGACGAGTTTGTCCAGGATCTCCAAGGGATAAGCGTAGAGCTGACGACTGATGAGGAGGAAATCATACAGGAGAAGGAAGCAAAGGAAGCGGTAAAATGGGAGGAGGAGTTGAAGGCAGAGGAGGAGGGGCTAAAGGTCGATGAAGAGGAGAAGATGAATGACATTCAGACAAACCAGATTGGTGAGTTTGTCCAGGATCTCCAAGGGATAGGCGCAGAGCTGAAGACTGATGAGGAGGAAATCATACAGGAGAAGGAAGCAAAGGAAGCGGTAGAATGGGAGGAGGAGTTGAAGGCAGAGGAGGAGGGGCTGAAGGTCGAGGAGGAGGAGATGAATGACAATCAGACAAACCAGATTGACGAGTTTATCCAGGATCTCCAAGGGATAAGCGTAGAGCTGACGACTGATGAGGAGGAAATCATACAGGAGAAGGAAGCAAAGGAAGCGGTAGAATGGGAGGAGGAGTTGAAGGCAGAGGAGGAGGGGCTGAAGGTCGAGGAGGAGGAGATGAATGACAATCAGACAAACCAGATTGACGAGTTTGTCCAGGATCTCCAAGGGATAAGCGTAGAGCTGACGTCTGATGAGGAGGAAATCATACAGGAGAAGGAAGCAAAGGAAGCGGTAGAATGGGAGGAGGAGTTGAAGGCAGAAGAGGTGGAGGAAAATTTAATGAAGGCAGAAAAGGAGGTGAAACCAGAGGAGGGGAAGGAGGAGATAAAGGCTGAGGAGGAGATAACGGCAGAGGAGGAGGAGGAGGAGGAGGAGGAGATGACGGCAGAGGAGGAAAAGGAGGAGGTGAAGGCAGAAGAGGAGGAGATGAAGGTAAAGGAGGTGGAGTTGAGGGCAGAGGAGGAGGAGATGAAATCAGAGGAGGAGGAGATGATAAAGGCTGAGGAGGAGGAGCCGCCAATCACTTTGGGTGCGGAGGCTCAGGTCACAGAGGAAGACACAGAGCTAGGGGACGAGAAGGTAGTGAATCTGTCAGAAATGACGGAGGAGTTAAGAGACTTTGCTGAAACCTTGTGGAACGAAACGCGGATGGAGAAGATGAAGATGAAGAAGGGGCAAACACAGAAGGATGAAAAGATCATTAACGAAATGAAAGAGGTGTTGGAGGGGATACAAGAGGCCAAAGACTTCAAAGAGGAGAGGAAGCTTCATGTAAAGAATGAAGATAGGAAGAAGGAGAGTGATCAAGATAACAAAGATCAGGCTGTTGTAACTGTAAGGAGACAGAAATGGTGGCAATTTTTATGCTGTTTTGGTTGGAGGAGGCGCAGCAGGCGTTCTTGAGACTTGAATGAAGATTTATGTTATGATCATTGAAATTGTGAATAAAATTGTAAATAAATTGTAAATATAAATTGCCTTCTGAGGACTGTTTGACATATTTTGATTCACTATTTGAAGACGGGCAGTTGGAGAATCCAGCAAATACAGAGAGAGAGAGAGAGAGACAGAGAGACAGACAGACAAAGAGAGAGAGAGAGAAAAGAGAGAGAGAGAGGGAGAGACAAAGAGAGTGAGAAGTGAGAAGCAATGCAACGTGGAGGGGTAGAAGACTATGGATAGTCGGATAGAAGTAAGAATAGTGAGAGGGAGACATACATTATATCTAGGGAAGAGAGAAAAGGGTATATTTGTTTTTTGTTCTTCTAAATTACACACTTGGTGATTGAACATCTAATGTACCAGCTGGGAAGGGCTACATGCTAAATAGCATTGTATACAAGTCTTTTATGGCTTATAGAGTACATTCATTGTTTGATCTTTTCCCAATGCTGATTAAATATTGAATATTATTTCCAGATTTTTATAAACATCCATCATGTATCCTGTATGCTTTAACTTTTCTGTGTCGATCATATTTACATCAACATATTTTCATCCTCATTATTATCAACATCATCATCACCATCATCATTTAACAAAAACTTTTACCTGTAATCATCCACCCTGCCTCGGGCTAACGCACTATCAAGCAAACGCTTATCATGATTGCCCTTCTTCTTCTGCAGATTTATTACTGAATAATTCTTGATAGTGTGTTACATTTTGTTTTAATGTAAACATTTCTATTGTTATCATATTGTGTATACAAAAAAATTGTTACATTTTGTATAATGTTGTATCATTGAAATGTAATTTGGTTTGTATGTTTTGCAGAAGAGGATAAATTCAATTCAACATTCACATAGTTGAAAACTTGAAACTAAACATATATTTATAAATACATGTATAGACAGTTTTTTTCTTTTCTTTTTCTATTTATTTAGTTATTTATTGTTTTTTTTGTGTGTGTGTTTTGGGGGAGATGGGGCATTTCAAAAGATAAATCATGTGCAACCTGATAATAATAATAATAATACTAACTCAGCTTTTATATAGTGCGAATCACAATTAAGTCTCTAAGCGCTTCCAAACTTGGATATTATTACCCCGGCTTTAGCTGTGCTGCCATTATAGCGCTCTAGCATTCCAAGGAATTAATTCCTGCCAGGTACCCATTTACATCACCTGGGTTGAGTGTGGCAAATGTAGATCAATATCTTGCCAAAGGACATTAGCGCCACGGCGGGAATCGAACTGCGGACCTTGTGATCGACAGTCCGGCGACATATCCACTCGACCACGACACCTCTACATGATTGATTAATAATCTTTTTGTTCTTTAATATACTTTGCTATATGTTCACAGACTTACTACTTGTACTTGATATGTGGAGACAAAGGTGAGGGTCCTGTGATTATGGACTAACATATCCTGGAGAATTCACATACACACAGTCACTTTATAACTACAAAATCCATGGAACTGATTGATACTGTTTTCAATCTACGGCAGTATTTCTGACAACAGAAAATATTGTCCAAATATAATTTTGTGTATATGGCAAAAGTAATTTATTCACACCCAAAAAATGCATTTACCATAGTTAACAGTTCATTTATATTAAAATGACATTTTCATAATTTGCGTTTAATACATTAAGGTACTTATTGAAAAAAAGTATTTGAAATTGGGAATAAAAAGAAGGTCGAATCTCATATAGATCTAGGGATATTTAAAATAAGAGTTCCGAAGACCCTACGATCATCTGAGCCGATAAAAGAAAGGCCCTCCCAATAAGGGACAATATTGGACAACAGTAGGGCAATTTAGGGGCTCTGCTCCCAAGTCTCCTGCAGGGGCAGGTTTCCCATTCAAACTAATTTAGGTCTTCTTCACATAAAAATGATTCCTACGTTTAGCAGAATTCATACCAACATTTTTTAACGAAATATCTACTAAAATATGAAATAATAAATGAGAGTAACCTGGCATTTTGAATAGATATCCTTGATTAAAAAATGGGCCCATATATGTATGATTTAATCAAGAAAAGGGATCTTAAACCTTGTAATGGAAGATGTAGGTGCCCTTGGTGTATAATGTATCATTCATGACTATAGTTTTATGCTATTGAATCACATGTGTTACATTTTGGCCCTCAAAATAAGATCTTGGATATCTTAGACATATTTGGCTATCAAAGCCCAATATGCACAATGTATCATATTTTGGTACTAAAGTAGATATTTAATGTGCTCCTATTACCACAGAAAATAGTTCAAAGCAGTCCGCTTAACTCTCTAGAGTAGCTGATCCTTTGGGCCTTTTTGGCACTTTGAGCACATTTAATAATGAGTCAGTGCTATCAATTTGAGCATCAAATTTTACTTAGTAATCTGCATTTAAAAAAAAGGTGAACATCATTTCCCTGTTAAAGCTGTGTACCTAACTATAAGCTTAAAGTCTAAAAGATCTAGGTTATTGAAATTCCCTGCTTAGAAACATTCAAAGTAATGATTATTATCAATTTTAGATAAAATACAGCCCCACTTTGGCACTCTCTGAACACTGCTGAGACTTGTGACATCACTCAAAGGACCAAATAACGGACTAACACTAGCCCCTAGGGATTAAGCAAATGTTGATTTCCAGTTCGGTGTTAGTGTTGTACCCGCACAACAGTCAACGCACGAACGACGCTAATTTCTTGTCTGACGATCAAATAAAAATATGTGAAACAAGTCCTTTACTATGTGATCCATACATTCTTTTGAGTAAAATGAGTTATTTTATAAGACCAGAGAAATAAAATTTATTCTGTGCTTTTCATCATATCTTTAGTTTTGATGTGCTATTATTTAAATCATCGTCGTAAAATCAAGTCTTTGTGGCAAAGTCACAGTGCGCACAGTGGTGTTAAGCTATAGATATTGATATCGGTATCGAGCTCTTAATTTCATCAGCAAATTTTTTGCTCGATTTAAGAACTCTTGACTGCTCTAAACACTAACACCCAACTTTAAATCACTCAATGTCCTATAACAATGCAGACATGTTCAGTGCCTGTTTCTCAGCATGGCTGATGAGAGATTGAAGAGCCTTCCTTAGTTTGAGTCAGAGAAGAATTTGCTTGAGAATTATCCGTCCTTGGGGGTGGTTTCTTTGAAATTCATTGATGGTATGCGCATCCGTAAGACCGGTCAATTGTCTGGCCAGACCACAAGCCAATTCTTTTACTGTACTCCAAAAGCCCGTCTGCACTGTTTGGCCAGGAGGGATGAGACCTCCCTGCAAGGTCACTGACAGGTGGTTATCTCATCATATCAGCTGTCAATTAACATAAGAAAAAGGGGATCATGGGGGACCAACGAGCACTGCTTTAATAGGCATTGTTTGCTACATAGAGGGCCCAAGTAGCTACAAGTAGTTGCAGTCCAGCTTTAAGGGAAATTAGCAGATGATGTGGATTTTCCCCATACTGTCTTTCATGTTTCACATGGAATCCTCCGACCATGGCATCGTCTTCATGGCATCATCCCTCGATGCATCATCTCTTCTGTTTGCCTTTCTGTTTGACCGCTTTGTGGTTTCCTCCTCCAGGCTTCTGCCTCTTCTTCACTTTACCCTTGAAGGGTGGTTTCCGAGGTCCTGCCTGTCCTTGAGCGCCTGACCCGGGTCTCGACTTTGAATTGCTCCTTCTGTGCGCAATCTTACTCCTGGTATTAGAATGATCTCTGTAAAGATACTGTTAAGGAAATGACTCGGTCCCATGCATTTGTACCAATGCTAGCTGTTGAAATTATAACTATGGTATATACAAGAATTAAAATAAGCACACACTTGGTTTCTTGGTAGTCTGGTATAATAAACTACCTTTCATTATCACCATCATCACTGTCATCATCATCCTCCTAACCATCATCATCATCATTATCATCATCATCACCTACATCATAATCATCATCAACAGCATCCTCATCATCATAATCATCACCACATCCTCATTATCATCAACATCAACATCATCAACACTATCATCATCATCGTCATAATAATAATCATCATCATCACCAGCATCATAATCACAATCACCATCATCAGCAGCAGCAGCAGCATCTTAATTACCATCATCATCATCATCATCATCACCACCATCATCATCATCACCATCATCATCATCACTATCATCATCACAATCATCATCATCACCATCATCATCACCACCATCATCATCACCACCAACATCATCATCACCATCATCATCATCATCACCCTCATCATCATCACCCTCATCATCATCACCATCATCATCATCACCCTTATCATCACCATCATCATCACCACCATCATCACCACCATCATCATCACCATCATCATCATCATCATCATCATCATCATCACCATCATCACCATCACCATCACCATCATCATCATCACCACCATCATCATCACCATCACCATCATCATCATCATCATCATCATCACCCTCATCATCACCACCATCATCATCACCATCACCATCATCATCATCATCATCATCATCATCATCATCATCACCATCATCACCATCACCATCACCATCATCATTATCATCATCATCATCATCATCATCACCATCACCATCATCATCATCATCATCACCCTCATCATCACCACCATCATCACCACCATCATCATCACCATCATCATCATCACCATCATCATCATCATCATCATCATCATCACCATCATCACCATCACCATCACCATCACCATCATCATTATCATCATCACCACCATCATCATCACCATCACCATCATCATCATCATCACCATCATCATTATCATCATCACCACCATCATCATCACCATCACCACCATCATCATCACCATCACCACCATCATCATCATCATCATCATCATCATCATCATCATCATCATCATCATCATCATCATCATCATCATTTTCAATCTAATCAAATCAACAACCCTCTCATAAGGGTCAGGATAGTAGAAATTGTAAAGGATATTTGTTGTTTTTGTTTCTCCTTCTTGACTGCTCTTTTGACTCTTAGTGGTCTTCCATTCAGTTTAGTACCATCCATCTTCAATGCAAACTGTACTGAAGCTGAATCCTGTTTCAAATGAAATACAAAATAGGCCTTGGATTAAACACTCCAGCACCTACAAAACCTGCAGAAATTAGGACTCGACCCTTTTAATGCAATACAAATAATCTCCCTATGCCACCATGTATACAGCTGCTTACAGCAATGGATAGATATACAAAAGGCTTCAAGATTATTTAACTGTTTCCATTGCAAAACTAATCTTTACAGGTGTTCAAAATATGTTGTTATTGAGTTTATCAGGATGGGAAAAGGGCAATTTTGGACAGCTATTGTGTTGCAGAAAGCAATCCTTCCATCAATTGGTGCCTAAAGTTTTGTCCTGATCTGTGCAAGTGGCAAACGAGCCACCAGGGCAATTGGCACTGCCAAGGAAATGAAAGGTTTATGTTATACCTCTGCACAGCCTAAAAATGTCTTCACACTTGGAAATAATACTCTTTAAAGATAAAGTTGATTTCTGGTTATGCGATTACATTGTGAAAGAAACAGTGTGGAATCAATCAGAAAAGGTTGATCATCTAGCATATAAGTATTGGTGTGTACTGCAAGGTCCTGGAATCATCAAAATGTTAAGAAATTTGGCCTAGTCTTGGTAAAGTATACAAGTACTGTACACCGGAATATGTATATGAGAGTACAAAAACATGTGGCGTAAAAATCTGTTCAGATTTTTATGCTGTTACATGCCTTATTTAGAATATTAAGTCATTTGAAGAGCAATGCTTTTCAAGGAACATTTTTAATCTGATGTTCTTCCACACTTGCATAATAACAATGATAATGTTCACAAACTATTTTTCACCTCTTCCCAGAACTGAACCTTCTCTTTAAATCAAAAATGTGATTTCTAAAATCATCTGAGCAGCAGAGAGCCAATGTGATTGGCATATTTAGAACTCTTCTTAAAGTACTGCTGGTGTGATCACTTCATCATACCTATTTCCTAAAACTGTTGAATATATCCCTGTCAGAGATTCATTTCAATTTATTTTCCAATACCAGCCATGTTATTAAGTAACCGTGAATTAAAGTTTAATTCCTATTATACAAGAGTGAGAATTGTTTTTCTTCTCAATAGACTTACTTCAAAGAGCACATATCCAAATCCCTTTCCTACTCCAGTGGCTTTGTCTCGAATGAGTCTCACTCCTTCAACCGTTCCAAACTCCTCAAAGTGGTTTCTCACAGCTTCATCATCAATGTTGAAAGCAAGATTACCCACAAACAGAGAACGTTTCATGTCATGCTACAAAGAAAGATAATGATGCATGAACAGGTGGGACGTTAACATTAGGCTCTATTTTAAATATACAGTCCAAAAGGGTGAAACAATTACGGTATATTCTTCTTTTTTTTAAATAAAAAAAATAAAAAAAATTTACCCTGGGATCAAACTGATAAAAGCAGAAAAGGGAAAGAGACAGATCTGGGATAATTTGAGGAAAACCTGAATATGAATACTAAACTTATGAATTTTGATATTGTAATTGATCGAAAACGAATTGGAATCACTATGATGGGGAATACAGCAGCAGATTGTTCTCGAATTATATATTCCAAAGTTATGGAGGATTTGGCTAAGGAAACAAAAGCAATTGAATTAGTCACTGGTACCGAGAAGTTACATGTAAATTGGCATAATTTCGGTACATGTGTGCTACTTATGGATCAAGAATGAAGACTAAATCTTCATCCAAGTTTAATATAACATTTATCAATCAAAAAGATTTGTCTTTCTGTTTATGATACCTTCTTGTTGTTGCCAGCTATATCCACTCTCACATGATGCTTGTTCACAATCTTCCCATTGCTGTTAATAAAAGAAGAAAAATAGTTTTCTAGCGATCAAATTGAGATTGCTGAAAATTAAATGTGGAGCAACAATCTTTAAAATATACATAATTTAAGATGTCATAAGACATTACATTTTACAAAGGAAATATACTTATGGTGTAGCTATCACACCCTTCTCATTCTTTGTTTAATGAAATCATTTCTAGTTTTCACTCCCAAATAGTTGCTCAACATGTGCAACATAAGAACAAATTTACCTGGAGACACTGTGAAATTTTAAGCAATAAAATAATCGCCTCATTCATTAAAAAAAAAATGATAGAAAATTAATTCAAAAAACAGACAAATATTGAATGATGGGATTGTTTTTCAGGGGATATACTGAATGTAATACCTTGCTAAAGCTGCTCTGGCACTCTCTTCTTCCTCAAAGACAATGTAAGCATTGAATGAGGTCTTCTTGGGATTCAATTCCTGTCTGGAATATCAACAATAAAAAAATAAAAAAATGTAGATACCTCTTGATGAAAATAAAAATCTACAGAATATAAAACAAATTCAAATGTTAGCATTCTTGGTTAATTTAGATGTCAAGTGGATATTTATTTCAGTATCGTAAATTCCTGAATTCCAGTTAGTAGACAATCCATTCTGATTTACCCACAGTAGTCAAGATATGAAGAAAAGAAAAATTAAATAAAAAGATTCTGTGCAGGTTTTCAAAGGTTTTTTGTTTATCATTTATTTATTTCATTTTCATAAAAAATAAAATCAAAGCAAATAAACATTCATTCAACAAAACACTGAAAATACAGAGTAATCAATATCATCGGCAATGGGTAACAAATGTTTCACTTTACAATATATATAAAATAAAAAAGGAGAATTTTAAATAAAGCCTATGATGGCTTTGAGACAAATTTCCCAGTAAGATATAACATTTTAACATCATAAAGTTGAAATAAAGGATTGCCCCTTAAGGGATGATGTACTCACTTAATTGCTGCAACTTTCTTGGACATACTGGGATCAGCTGCACCCTGTAAAGTCATTCAAACATATAATAACATTACCATAGCACAGAAATGGATTTCATACTCTCATGTAACATGAACATCATAACTAAAGATACTACACATACCTCTATAACCAAGCATTACACTTGCCATGAATTTTAAGAATCTTTTTTTGAAGTACAACAGAGCTTTAAAAGGCCTGCCATAAAAAGATACTGTGATGGTGACTGTGTATTAATCTAAATAAGGTTCACAGAGTGATGAATATTGTGTACGAACTGAATGTTCTTTTATGATCTTCATGATGCATATATTGTGAAGTGGTTGCCATAGTAAACAAATAAGGAATTGGAATGTCATCTTGCACTGAGATCATCTCACAAAAGCATTACGGTATGCACGAAATACCAATAGTAACATACATGTATATTACCTACATATACCTACAATATTTACATATTGTCCTTCAAATAACAAACAATATATAATATTTCATTATCTTACCATGGATCTGAAACGCATGCTTTCTATTGCGCCATAGATTTTGAAGAGTCCTTTCAGCTCCTGTTGAGTTGGAATTTTAAAAAAAAGGACAGGAACAAAGATTAGTTTTACAAAAATTCCAATCAGATGCACATTCTCTTGAGCTACATGAAAGGTACACAGCAAACACACTCTCCATTAACCTGAAAGAACTTGGGAGAACAAAAGCGGTTCTCAGCAGACGGTTTTGACTAGTAATTACTTTCAGCATATATTCTTCTCTAGGATGGATTTATTATATGACACACAAATAAGATCATCCTTTAAAAAGTGAACAAACTAGGAAGAAAAAACAGAGAAAGGAAAGAAAGGACGACAGATATATAGAGAAAGAGAAAGATAGACAGAGACAGAGGCAGGGAGGGGGGGGGGGGTGTACAGAAGAGTAAGAGCAAGTGTATACAATGGTAGAGATAAAACTAAGACATGACTTGCTTTCTTTGTTATGTTGACAGGCAGGTTGCCAATGAAAACCGTCCTAGCAAGAACAATAGGATCCATTGGCTCCATTGGCTCTTTTTTGCTTTTCTTCCTCTTGGATTTAGGCTCATCATCATCATCTTGCGCTGTTCGTTTGGAACCCTTCTGGGGAAGTTTCTTATCAGGACTGCTATCCTCTGACTGAATATTAGTTTGTCCATCATTGGAAGCCTTTCCTTCTGATTGGGTCTGATTGTTTTTGTTCTTGGACACTCTTCCTCCAGGTGTATCTTTGCCTGACTGTGGAGAACAAAATGACATTGAGAACAAAACGACATTGAGTAAATAAATGACATATATGTTTTATTTGTTTACTGGTTTCAAGTACTGTCTCCATTCATGTAATGATTTGTCAATATAATCAGAGTGTATTTGAAATGATAGCAGTAACTCCTGCAGAGATACAAAAGGGCTTCCAGATGGCAGAACTCCCGCTTGTAATGAAATGTGTTTAATAAAAGGTAAGAATAAATGACGCAAAATGGAAGGGAGTGAGGCTGTATGGGTGCATCCATGTTATAATATGAACAACATAATTATCATCAAATAAAAAAAACTACAATTATACAGGATTTAAAGGGCAATGCAACCTTTATAATGATATCATCTGTATGAAAACAGAGAAATAAGAGCAACAGAATGGCAAAAGTTTGAAATAATTCAGATCAATTATAAGAAGGTTACAAACGTTTGACATCTCTACAAATATCAAATTGGCAATTTAAGTAAGGTCGCAGCAAATGGTGTATATTATCATAGTTTAATATAACTATGTCTAAATTTTCATTTCAATATACCGTTTCTCCTTTTTTCAGAGCAATTTGCTATTAGGGTGGGATTTTCCTCTAACGCAATGTTTCTCTACATAGTCTTGGAGGGCAAGTTCAGGAAACCAAAACAACAAGGCTAGCTAGCCTACAGATAATGAATAATTGAAACATTTTCTTTCTATAAAGCTGGAGAAGAAAACAAATGATAAAAAACTGTTGCATTGTGGAGCGTACCTTGTCAAGAGTAACATTCTGCTTGGTGGTCGCAGATGGCTGGAAGAATGAAGCTAGAACCTTTTTTTTGGATCCTGATGGAGTGCTCGTCTCCTCAGGATTTGAGCCTAGGAAGTTAGCAATGCTGCCTGGTACATACTCATTTCCAGATTGGTTGCTGTAGAAACAATAAACGTAGTAGCATCATTATGTCATATGAGTCTAAAGCTTGTCATATTAAATGTTTTGAGCTGTGCTGGACGCAAGCCAGAAGAGAGCGCATATCAAGTCAACTGTATATTACAGATTTAGAGGAAAATGTCCTCAAATAACCCATTATTTTATCTCCCTAAAAAGTGCACTTTTCTTTATTTGTCTAACTTATATAATGGATTGTGGGCTAATAATTTTGGGTTTAGATGCCTCCAATTCTAACTAATATTTTCAGACATCGCCACTAGTGCTTCAACTTGATTGTAAATAGTACTAGTTGTAAACCTGTTTATGATAGTGCATCCAGTGCATGCACAACCATCTGTAAAGAAAGACTGCCCTTTCATATCTAGAAGAGAAACATAATTGTGTCTCTCTTGGACATCGACAATGGTTAAGGCATTGTTTGATGCATTTCCTGGATTCTGGCGTAGGCCTACATAGCAGCATTACTATCCTGGCTGTGTACTGTATAAAGATGGGCAACACTGTACCAGTGCAACTGGTACATTCACGCAACATTTTGTAAAACCTGCTGTATACTTTCAAATGGTTTGATAAACAAATACTGTAAGTAACCAATGGAATTTACAAGTTTTGTTGATGAAAATTTCCTTTGTTTTGCAGATATTTGAGCCTACTTTTACTGATGAGGCCAACCAAATCAGCTATGTTCTGCCATTTTCTGCCATTTTCTAATTTTATGATGTTTTTTCAAAATGAAGGGAGACCCGAATGCCTGATTACATGGCATTTCCCTGCTTGTTGTTTATCGTTGCTATCGAATGCAATCAGTTGTTGTAAGGTAGGCGACAGGCTATCTGCGCATGTCAAATATTGCACAACTGCTTTAAATGATGTGACTGGTCACTGGTATAGTGTCCGCAGGCACGCTTTTTGATTTTATCAATATCAGGAGGGAGCTAAGCAGTCGTTTCTCGAAAAGGATCTAAGACTAAGAAGTAAGATTAAGAACAATAAAATGATAATTAGACTAAATAACAATAAATCAATGTCAATGATAACATTAGATCTACTAGATCTACTACTAATAATATTTGTATTAATAATGATAAAAGAAGAAGAAGAAGTTTAATTAAACAAAATTAAAATCAATATCATGATATAGAATTATGAGTGATGCGAGATTCATTGGATTTGCCATTGAGCCAAGACAGCTGCAGAGCTGCAGACAAACGCATGACATTATTTTCAGTATGTGGGACTCGCTCAGCTCAGATCTCTAAATGTGTAGAGCTTGTATTTCAACTTACATTTGTTTCTTTTTCTCTTTCTTTTTTGTACGTTTTCGCTTCTGTTTTCCTTCCATTTGGTTGCTGTCTGAAACTCTGAATGCAGAATGGTCAGGCTTAAAAGTTTCGTCTTTTTGAGGCTAGCTTTCCGTGGAGCAGCATGTGAATAATAAATAAAATTACCTAAAATTACGGTGGATGATTGGATAAGTAGACAAATAAAAAAGGAAAATATGGGCATTTACAAGTCCTTGTAAATATTATGTACGCGTGCTCATGGTTTCAACATTGCCCCTCCCCCGTTGTCTTCATGCAGGGATCGAGTTCCTTTTTGGGCTTGGAATTCTAAAAGTCAAATTTGACTACGTTCATACACCAAAAACACGTTTTTGCAGTGTATACATTTTTATTGCCTGTTCATAAATGTTTATTTGGCCCAGAGAAAAATCTGTCTTCAAAGGCCAGTTGTCTAAAACATGTAATGATTTTAATGTTTGGTTATAGGCTTATCTTATAACCTTTTGGTTCATAAAATAATCGACGATTTTTTTCTTTACTTTGGAAATTACGTGCATTTTAGAGCCATTACAATAATTTTGTTTAAACCCAAGTGTTGGCATTCTTTTCCAGCAAGCGAAGATATATCCCAGCGAGGCATTTGGAGAAAGATTTTGTCTTAGTTTAAATAGGCGTAGAAGCTACAATTAGTGGAACGTGGGCATGTGTCTCCCAATTCGAATGCCGAAAAGAAGAGGGAAAGAGAGAGTGAGAGGGGGGAGAGAGAGAGAGAGCTAGGAGAGAGAGAGAGAGAGAGAGAGAGAGAGAACGAGAGAGAGAGAGAAAGAGAGGGAGGGAGGGAGTACGAGAGAGACAAAGAGACAGAGAGAGACTGGCAGAAAAGAGGGAGGGGCGCAAGGTGAACTGATCTGACAACCTCCCCCTATACTTGATGGTGCCCCCTCCCATGACCTGCGAGTCTCAGCTGGCTGGATGGAAGAAGAAGAAGAAGAAGAAGAAGAAGAAGAAGAAGAAGAAGAAGAAGAAGAAGAAGAAGAAGAAGAAGAAGAAGAAGAAGAAGAAGGAGAAGAAAAACAACAACAACAACAAGAAAAAGAACAACAAGAAGAAGAAGAAGAAGAAGAAAAAGAAGGACAAGAAGAACAAGAACAAGAAGAACAAGAAGAAGAAGAAGAAATGAAATTCTCACTCACTTCGTTGGACCGGTCTATGCTATATAGGCGGATCCACTAGATCGCTCCAGAGGTATATAGCCTATACTAAAGACCAACATACAACAGACCGAACTAGGAATCGAATTATAGTCATAAAGGTTCGATTCGAACGCCATCAGTGATAAATATTTCCTACATTAGAATCTTATGATAAAACTAAATGTTACGCTTTATTATTATCATCATCTTCTTAATCACCATCATTTGTATTTGGGTATCATCCGCCATCCTCATCGATCACCATCATCATCAACCGTTATCACTATCATCTTCATCGTCATCATCACTCATCATCAATATCAACTTCACCGTCATCGTCACTATCGTTATCATCATCACCACCACCAGCAGCACAATCATCATGATCATCATCATTAGTCATCATCATCATCATCATTATCTTCATCATCATCACACTGCAATCATTATAAGATAAAAATCATCTAAATAATAAAACTGATAAATTATGGACAGGGGAAAGGGGGCGTCGGTCGGTCCTTTTGACATGAAGGACCTAATTTGTGGATTAGAATTATTGTCTAAAATTCGCAGTATTTTGTGCAGATTTCTTATTGAATACCCTCCAAATGGGTCTGGTTACAATTCTTTCCTGAAGATTTTATTTTACACTTTTCCTCTATTTCATATAAAAAATTATATAATTTTGTTTTACTTTCCATGTTTATAAATGATTACATCTCTTCGACTGTCAAGCTTGTGTATTATAGAGTAAAGTTTGCCAAATACGACATATATTCCATTATTTATTAAAGACTTCTTTATTGATCTGATGAAATATGGATGCGATTGAAAACATTACATTGATATTTGAGATGGTTTATTAACAATCTAAGAATGATAATAATATTCTTTTTTTTATAGGAGACCATTAAAAATGAATAACACCAATAATGAACGACCTTATTTTAACTTATACATCTTTAAACCTCGTCCCAACCAAAAACGATAACCATACACCTTAAAGAGAGATAGGCTCATATATTTTCCCTTTTAAGTCATGAAAGTAGTTGAACTGTGCTCATTAATATCTCTATAAAAGAAAACCCAAGACAGATAGATTTTAAAAAAAAAGGATAAGCGCTAATACTGTGTTAGCAGAAAAACTTTTCTCTTTTTCATTTGTCACAGGTGGTTGTTTTTATCGGTTTTTCAAATCTTACAGACATTTAAGAGATTTTCATCATGAGGAATAGTTATCGTTATCGCACATGTGGGAGGCTATGCCTTAGTCGACGTTGTCCTACATACCAACATGCAGACTAACAAATATAACATGCAGTCAAAGTATATCAACCTTAACGGGTTTTTTTTACCTACTCTACCATCAGAATGTATCAAACAAACGTTTGTACAAATCTGTCAGACAAACCTCGAATTTACCCACCACAAATTGAGAAAAAAAAGGATGAGAAAAGTTAAGTATAATCGAAACAATAGCTTTTCAAATAAATCTAAAAGCCTACATACAGCTAAATTCCTAAAATACAGAAAAAAGCCAAGCAAAATCAGAAATAGTGAATTCAAAGTTTGCTATCTAATTTCCTAATGTAAATTAACATAATTAACTCCGTGTATTAAACGCCACGTAAAACTGATTCCTAGTTTCTTCTACGAATATTTTCGAAACTGAAGAGGAGGGCGTTCCATTTTAGATAATTACATAATTTTGGGTACATAACAATGATTTGGGGTCAATTTTAACAAATAAGGTAATAAATTGTATTTAATTTGTACAAAATCTGCAGGGGCTCCAACAAGTTGAAATTCCGTTTCTTTGTTTGTTTGTATAAACGTTTTGAACTTTGTTTATATTATGTTAACCTCAATTTTGTAACCTTGATTATTTTTTATAAATGTGTTTTTGAATTTTGAATAAAGAACATGCAATTACAATTTTTATTGATGATTTTTCTTATCGAACTGCCTAGATGTCCTCAGATTCATACTTATTTTCATTTCAGAACAAAAATATGGAAACATAAATTAAAAAAGGAAGGGCAGCAGGGAATAGAAAAAACGGAGGAGGGGACTAAAAACTAGGAATTAATATCATTTGGCCTAAGATAACTTTCTCCATCCTGTCATCCCTGCGAGCGATGAGGGCGTGTCTTAGATTTTGTTGAATACGACTTTGAATGAAACATCCCCTTTGGATACAGTGGTCACCATTTGGCCTTCGACAATCTCTCGAAGCATCTTGAAACCATTCTCAGCAGTGAACAAGAGGCTATCACCCTCCCATGACGCAGTTACCTGATAATAATGATAATAGCGATAGTAATAGTAATAATGATAATAGCAATAGTAATAGTAATAATAATAATAATGATAATAACAATGATAATAATAGTAGTAATAATACTACTACTAATAATAATGATTATAATGACAATATTGATAATACTAATATCAATAATAATAATTAATGATAATAATAATAGTAATAATACTACTCATGATAACAATAATGATAATAATGATAATAATGATAATAATAATAATAATGATAAAAACAATACTACTAATTAATGATAATGATAATGATAATTATACTGACATTAGTAATAATTCTTTTCTTTAGCTAGGGAATCCTTATCAGCATCAATGTTATTCTTCCTGACATGCCTGAGGGCCCTTTAATTATCATTACCCCTGAAATTACCAGGTTTCCATTTACACCTGGGTGGAAAGTGGCAATGTGGATTAATGTCTTGCCAAAGAACGTGAGTGTCGGACTTGGATTCGAACCCTCAACCCTTGAATTGAGAGTCAAGTGAATGAACCACTATACCACAACACCTCCACATTTTAAAGTGTCTCGGCGAAACAGAAGATAAATTATGAAGAAGGGATAATAACCATACCGGACTTATAATCATGTCTTCTATATTACAAAGAGGAGTTTTAATTTGTATTCATATAATTATGAAGCACTTACCGACATCTTTGGTAGAAAACCGACCAGGCTGGTCTCAAAGCTCGGCCCGACATCGAAACTGTACGTGTTACTTCGTTCGGGAGTTTCGCTCGTGATGTCGAAGTGGTCATCTTTCTGCGTGACCTTGACAGTGAGTTTGTCAATGGGAAGGTTTGGACGACGATCTGCAGGGATGCACATCGTATCCATCAGATCATTACTCAGCTCACCATGACTGACCATCGACCATTCACCACTGAAGTCCGTAGGCATGTTGAAAGTAAGTTGGTTCGGTTGCCTGTCTATAAGAGCAAAGGAAAGTAATATAATCATATCTACAGAGGAAATGAGGAAATGGGTAACCTTCAAGCCCCACTGCACTACTTGTAGCTACTTGCGCCATCTATATAGCAAACAATGCCTAATCGGTGACCATTGGTCCCCCATGGTCCCCTTTTTCTTATGCTAATTGAGAGCTGATTTGATGAGATAACCACTTGTCAGTGACCATGCAGTGAGGTCTAATCCCTCCTGGCCAAACTATATTGCAGATGGGGCTTTAATACTCCTGAAATTATCGCACCACTTTAATCGAAATGAATCCTATAGTCAACTGTATATCAACTCTTAACACAGCTTTTCTACAATGATGATAGGGGCAATAAAGTTCAAGTTCTAGAAAGCGATACCCGTCGAGTCAAAACATTGCCATAACACAGCATCCTATTTCTCCAAACAATAGATAAACAGTGTTATGAGTAGACAAAACACAACAAAACAAAATCAACCTGTGCAACGTTCTCTGGGTATGAATATTGTATATTGGTATCATTGATTCCGTTTGCTGCGTAAGCGTAAGGTAATTTCGCAATAAATAAGTCCCTGAAAGAAAATTGAAAAAGTGTGGCATCTGATCATTCAAATGTTTATGAGCATTACTTTCTTATAGAGTAAATTATAAACAATGAAAAATATGTAATTACAAGAAACACGAAAGAAGAGGCATCTTAACAAACCATGCAGTCCTGAGATTACAGCTGACATTCAGAGCTCAATCCTCCTCAATGTTTTTTTCATTCTTGGTTTTCATTGTTGAACAGGAATGTCTTACGAGTGCACATTTAAATGGCTACTTGCTATATTTTTGCAATTTGTTAATTAGACCTTCTAACGGTTACATGAATGTGATCATCTAAGCCTGAAAGTTAAAAACATGGTTTTAATTGGCGGTGGTAGAGTATACATTTTTCTTTAATTTGATTAATATTTCATTGACGCTTTATATGAAAGTTTTCTCTTATTTGCTGAGTCTAGTTTTCTCGCCCTTGAAATAATGAATGATCAAACGCTATATTGACCCCTCTGTTTTCAATACTGTTATAAATTATTATAAGTGATTTTGTAATTTTTCTTTTGAAAACAGAAATTGAATTGAATTGAATATATATTTAATTTCCCCTTATTTTATTGTTAACTTTGTGTAATTTTAATTATTATGGTGTACGTAATGCCGCTAAATCTTTTTCTCCGTACTGCTTATTCTGGAGAATATTATCTTTTAGTGTTATAGTGCATTATGCGAACTCAGTATATGGTAGGGGTTTTGATAGCTCCTAAAATAAAGGCGGGAATATTGCATGTCACCCTTCCCTTCGTTGCAGCTGAGCACGTAAATTCCACCGTGCTCGTCTGCAGATTAGAAGTGTCTGGGATAATAATGCAATGAAGCCGCAATAATGA